>CM046892.1:6428467-6489878 GCA_025688845.1 Cucumis hystrix | reverse complement strand
ATATCAGTCTAGTGCTCCCGAAGGATGCACATATCAGTCTAGTGCTCCCGAAGGATGCACATATCAGTCTAGTGCTCCCGAAGGATGCACATATAGGGGATGATCCCCTCACTCCCTTCTAAACGTCTTAACAGTCATGCTCAATACAGTCAAATTTCCTTATCACATAACTTCCAATTTAACCTCAACAACCATATCATCCTAATTTCACCCAGAGACAATCAAAACATATCCATACCTCAGTCATCAATATATCCATACATCAGTCATCAACATAAATAACCATAACATTCACCTTAGTCTACAACGGCGCAACCATGATATCCCTTCCATTCATAACAACACTACCATAGTTGTATATCCTTCATTTGGTTTACGCAACAATTTATCCATTTCAGCCACACTTTATCTAAGTAAAGTCTACGAGATTCCGACATGTCCACATCCTTATATTTGTACATATACATAACCAGACAGTCATAGCATGCATTCAACCACAAGTTCACATTCAAACATACACATCATAATTGTTATCCCTACTCAGTACAACGGTACGATTTATGCAGTCAATACATCCAAATAATATTTATTGAGTCCAGTAGAAAGTCCCTTACGTTAGCGTTGGGTAAGCTTCTTAGTCGAACCGAATTCCACGAAACAAACCTAAACACTACAATAAAACTCAACATTTTCTCCAACAACATCATTCACTTAAAATTAACCCAATGTGATGTTTCACAACTTACCCAAGTTCACGAACGAAGCTCCAATTAAATCCAATATTTGTTGTGAGCCCAAGGAAATTAGGCGTTACCTTCAACCTAAGATTGAACAACGGTCAACAATTAATCCAACCAATAACTCTAATTTGTTTTGAAACAACTACAGTTCACAACTTTAAATTCGTTACCAACAAAACCATTTCGACAATTTACCGTAAAACAGAGGCAGCGGCACTCCACGGCACACGGCTGCCGGTCCACGGAAACCCCACGTGTGGGTCGATCGGCGATCGGTTGAGGGAGGCGTGCACGGCTCGGATCTTGCGTGAAGACGGCGCGGCAACGACTGGAAGATTGAGATCCGTCCGGCAGCTGGCTTCACGGATGAACCCCGGCGCCGACGGACGGCTGGGCTTCGGCTTCAGGTGAACGGAAAAAGGGAAGACACGGGATGGGTCCGTCGGATGGAGATGCGGCGCGGAGCTCCGGCGCGGCTGAAAGGAGACGCGCGGCTCACGGGTGGCTTCTGCGGAGGCTGAACGACGCGGACGGCTGAGGATGGTTGGATGATGGTGCGGCTGGGCTTCGCCGGTCGGACGGAACTAAGAAAAGAAGGCAGATCTGAGAAAAATGGGGGGGTTTTTGGCTGGTTTCGGCCGTTTTCGGCTGGGCGGCGGCATGGGGCTACCTGGGCACACGGACGACGACGGTCCTCAGGCGGGCGGCTGTGGTGGTCGGCGGCTAGGGCAGTGGGAGATGGAGAAAAAGAAGAAGAAGAAAATGGAGGGGGGGGGGGGGGGCGGGGGGGAGAGAGAGGAAATTTTCTTTTTTTTTTGTTTTTTTGTTTTTTTTTTATAATAATAATAATAATATTTAATAATAAAATAATATCATTTTTTTATTACCCTTTTTTTTTTTTTTTTTTTTTAAGGGTGTTACAGTGGTAGCCGATGCTCTTAGCAGAAAGGTATCACATTCTGCAGCACTCATTACTAGGCAGGTTCATTTGCATAGGGACCTTGAGAGAGCTGAGATTGCAGTTTCAGTAGGGGAAGTTACCTCGCAGTTAGCTCAGTTGTCAGTACAGCCAACTTTGAGGTAGAGAATTATTATCGGCCAGCTTACTGACCCTTATTTGGTGGATAAGCGTCGCTTAGTAGAAGCAGGGCAAGTCGAGGAGTTCTCTATGTCTACAGATGAGGGACTCATGTTTGACAAACGATTATGTGTGCCAGCAGACAGCGTAGTTAAGACCGAGTTGTTGACCGAGGCCCATAATTCTCCATTTTCTATGCATCCAGGCAGTACAAAAATGTACTAGGATTTAAAGCGAGTTTACTGGTGGAGAAATATGAAGAGAGAGGTGGCAGATTTTGTTAGTAAATGTCTGGTATGCTAGCAGGTGAAGGCACCAAGACAGAAACCAGCAGGTTTGTTACAACCCTTGAGTGTGCCAGAGTGGAAGTGGGAGAATATATCAATGGACTTCATTTTTGGACTGCCTAGAACCCTGAAGGGTTATACAGTGATATGGGTTGTTGTGGATAGGCTCACGAAATCAACGCATTTCGTTCCAGGAAAGTCCACTTATACTGCCAGTAAGTGGGCACAATTGTATATGACGGAAGTAGTAAGATTGCATGGGGTACCAGTATCCATAGTTTCTGACAGAGATGCCCGTTTTACCTCCAAGTTCTGGAAGGGACTTCAGACTGCCATGGGCACAAAATTGGACTTCAGTACAACTTTTCATCCTCAAACTGATGGTCAGACAGAGCGTTTGAATCAAATTCTGGAGGATATGCTGCGAGCTTGTGTGTTGGAGTTCTCAGGGAGTTGGGACTCCCATTTACACTTGATGGAGTTCGCCTACAACAATAGCTACCAGACTACTATTGGCATGGCGCCGTTTGAAGCGTTGTATGGTAAGAGTTGTAGATCCCCCATATGTTGGGGTGAAGTTGGTGAGCAGCGGATGTTAGGTCCTGAAATAGTTCAGACCACCAACGAAGAAGATTAGAGCTCGCATGTTGACAGCACAAAGCAGACAGAAAAGTTATGCTGATAAACGACGTAGGGATCTTGAGTTTGACGTGGGGGACATGGTTTTCCTGAAGGTAGCACCTATGAAGGGTGTTCAGAGGTTTGAGAAGAAGGGGAAGTTAAGTCCACGTTTTGTAGGGCCATTTGAGATTTTCGAGAGGATTGGCCCCGTAGCTTATCGTTTGGCTTTGCCTCCGTTATTATCTGCAGTTCACAATGTGTTCCATGTCTCCATGCTGAGGAAGTATGTAGCGGACCCCTCACATATAGTTGATTATGAGCCATTGCAAATTAATGAGAATTTGAGCTATGAGGAACAGCCAGTCGAGATTTTGGCAAGGGAGGTAAAACTGCTTCGTAACAGAGGAATTGCTTTGGTTAAGGTTCTATGGCGAAACCACGAGGTTGAGGAAGCTACTTGGGAGAGAGAGAACGACATGAGAACTCATTATCCTGAGTTATTTGAGGATTAAAAAAAAAAACTTTCGAGGACGAAAGATCCTCAAAGGAGGGAATATTGTAACACCCCAAAATTATTTTAAGTTATTTTGATTTTGGGTGTTATTTTGTGAAAAAAATTGGCAATACTATTATTATCATTATTATAATTATTAAGGAGAAATATAAAAGAGGTGATATAGGGGTTATTAATGAAGAGAGAGGGAAAATTAAATGGGAATAGTTTAAACATTTAAACTAGAATTATAAATTGACCAATATTTAGATCATATATAATTTTAATTTTCTATATGAAATCTTCAATAAATGAAAGTTAACTTTCATTGTTTTCACCACTAACTAATTCCACTATTTTGTACACTTCGATCCCCATCATAAGACTCCGTGTGATAGCGACATCCATTAATGAGATAATTGTTATACTAATGATAAAAGAATGAGTGCCATGAGCAATCCACCTCCAAGTTATCTGAAACTTCACCGTTTTCCATCTCAATCTTATATGCAACCTACCATGATAAGTATTTTAACATAATTAAAATGTCCACCATAAAAAAATGTCAGTGAGATTAAAATTTCGCCTCTTCTCTTAACCCCAATATATGAAAGTTCAATTGTGTTCTTGAATCCATTTTTTATGAACAACCTTATTTGAGTATTGCAATTGCAATACCCCACGTGTAATTTACTTGAACATTGAAACATTGTAATATATAGTTAAGTTTATGTCATAAAATTCAAGAAAAAACAAAAGACAAGATAATTGAAACATAACTTACTCTATATATGGTTGTACATCAATTGTATTTGCCAAAACATACAAATGAGTTTGGTATAGAAAATCTTGTTCAGGTCTGAATAAAACTCCCAGTGGTTTACCAAAGCTTGAATTGTCTAAAGATGTATCTAATTTGTCAATGCCTAGCCCAATAGAATCAGCCCCGGATGAGAAGTCTGAATTAATAAAACTCAATAATTTCTTCTATTATATATATAACTTTTTGCAATATAACCTTCTGAACGATGTCTATTTTTCAAGTACTTTTTTAGAACTTTCATGTATCTTTTGAAGGGATACATCCATCTTGGATATACAGGCTTGACTTCTCTAACAATGTGTACAGTGAGATGCATCATAATGGTGAAAAATGTGGGGAAATATTCATCTAGCAGACACATAGTCACCACAATATCTTCTTCAACTTTTTCAATTGTTGCACATCAATGACTTTATTACATATTAGATTGAAAAATATACAACATTGACAACATCATGAACTTTATTTCATGCACAACCAGGGTGGAAGATTATAAATAATTATCACTACGGACCAAGAACTATATTTAAAACTCATTTCATTGTGTGGGTTTATTTCATCAGCTGACAATGCTAAACGGATATTCCTAGGTTCATAACCAAAGTCTGGCCACTTTAAATCTATTAATATTCAAGTTGAAGAGTCTGCAAGATGTCATAATTTTCCATCTATTACTCGCTCATTTAGCATGCCAAATCAAATTTTTAGCACGCCAAATCAAATTTTTAGCACAGTCAATACTTCGAAACAATTATTTTGAAACGTGGAATTGGTGGAATTGGTGGAAAGTACCATAGAACTTTTTTCCAAGAAATCTGTTTCTTCCCTTTGTTTGCATTATTAGCATACTTCCACCTTGATTCACCACATTCAGGACATATTTAGTTGCATTAGCGTATTCTTTTCTATACAAACAACAATCATTAGGGCGTGCATTCATGAATATTTTCTTAATTTATTCCTAGTGCACCTAAAATTTTATTTGCTTCATACATTGATGTTGAGATCTCATTGGTAGTAGGCAAAATTTTCTTTAAATTTTTTACTAATTTTAAGAAGCTAATGTCACTCGATCCAACTTGACTAATGTGGACAACTTGGTGAATTTTTTGCATCCTTCGTATTATGGTTTTTTAGCACGATTAAGCAATTTCTCAAATTCATTTGGATCTTTTGAATATTCCTCATGAGCAACTTCAATCATTTCATTTATATTTACAACATCGTTCTCTTCGTATATGAAGGAGACAAACTTAGAAGATTTCCCGTATAAGGATGAGTTAGGTAGTTGTTCACCATGCCAAAACCAAATTTTGTAATTAACTTTCATCAACTCTATTGACATATAAGTGATCTCTAATAGTAGTGTGGCTTTATTTTTCACAATTCCCACATTTCAAACAAGGGCAACAAATAGGGGCATCATTTGTATTAGAAAATCCAAAATTGATTTAGTTTTCTACACTAAATTCTTAATATTTGGATAACCTACTCTTGTGCATTCATGAATTATCCACAAGTATAAATCCTAAGTATAAATCCTAAGAGAAGTTATTGAGTAATGATTATCATTTTCAGGTTTAATATGAAAGAATACAAGGACCCATAAAAATAAAATTTTAGGGAGTATTAAAAAGTGATAAAAAGAATCCTAGAGTAAGATAATAAGTACAAATTTTAGGAAGTATTAAACAGTGTGAAACTACAAATTTAGTATAAAAAAGATGTTGGAAGAATAAAGGTTTTCCAATTGAAGTACACGAGAAGAAGAAAATACAAATATAAAAGGGGGAAAATATGTCCTTAAATGAAATGATAATCAAGTAGCACAATCTCAATTTTGGTAGAAGAAAACGTTGATTTGATTTGAATGCTTAAGTCTAAAGAGTAAGCAATTATAAATCAATAAAAAGAAGTTTGAAACTATATGATCCTTAAAAGAGACAAACGTCCGTATTTTCAAACTAATAGTCTTCCTCGAAAAGGCAGTTAAGCTGGTCGTGACAAAAATTTTGGTTAGGCATCAAGTTATCTTCGTGGTGAAAATGATCTGGAGCGTGATTCAGCTAGTCTTCTAATACTTGAACGACTTGTTCTACGAACTACTCGAGATCTTGGAAGACTATGAGCACGTCGAGGTGGTGTGCTGAGAAAAAAACACAATCTTAAACCACTAATGTTAAAATTATATTGAAAAGTTAAATCAAACATACATACAAGTACCATGACTAAAATGAAACAAGTCTTAAATTATACATCGACAAGTACAACATGGACAATATTAAATGGAATAGTACTTTAACATATTAAATAAAATATTATTATTAAAAATGTAGTAAAACTCAGAATGCCAACAAAATCTTTGTTTATGATGATCATTTAGGACTCGTTTGGTAACATTCCTGTTTCTTGTTTCCTGATTCTGTTTCCATTTTTTAAGAAACAGATGTGTTTGGTAACGTTTCTTTTTTCTCGTTCTTAAAAAAGTAGAAACATTTCTCATTTTATAAGGAATTACTCGAAACATAAAAAAGTAGTTTCTTCTGTTCCGTTTCACAATTATTTTTATTGGTTTATTTTTCTTTTCAATTATTTCTATTGGTTTCTTTTCTTTTTTCTCAATTATTTTTATTTGTTTCCTTTTCCTTTTTTTTTTCAATTATTTTTATCAGTTTTCTTTTTTTTACTCAATTGTTTTTATTGGTTTCATTTTCCTTTTTTCTCAATTATTTTTCTATTTCCTTTTCCTTTTCCATTTTTCCACGTGATTTCCTTTTTCTTTCTTTTATTTTCATCTTCTTCCCCAAATAACCACTCTCCACGTGGTTTCCTTTTTCTTCCTCTTATCTCCATTTTCTTCCCTAAATAACTATCATCTTCCTCTTCCTCTTATTGTCTTTTCCATCTTCCTCCTCGCCTCTCATCGTCTTCCTCTACACGATGTTTTTCTCTTCGTTGGATTTGAGTTTTCCTCTTCCTCGTTGCATGGATCTGGATATTCGCTATGGGGTTCTGCCAAATTTGTGTTTTCGCCGTGGGTTTTTGTCTTCCTTTTCGCTGTGGATTTCAGTCCTCCTCTTCATCGTGGGTTTTCGTCTTCCTCCTCGTCGGCTCTATCCTTCAGATCTCAATCTTTATCTTAATCTTCATAAGATTACTAGAAGACCTTCCTATCTAGTTTGATAAAGTGAGTGGTGTAATGTTTAATTGAATTAGATGTTAATAAAATAAAAAAATAAATCTTGAAGAAAATAAGAAAATAAGAAACAGTTATCAAACACATTTTCTGTTTCTGTTTTATTTTTTCAAGATACAAGAAGTAGAAACTATTATCAAACACATTTATGTTTCTTGTTCTAACAAAGGAAGAAACAGGGAACATGGAACATGGAACATGGAACAAGGAACAAGAAACAGAAAACAGGAAATGGAAACGTTACCAAACGGGCCCTTAAGGTTTAGAAATTAATTATCAACACTAATGGGAGAATATATATGTTGTTTATGATGGTTGATTGGAAGACTTTGAAATATGACATGTAAATGTTCGTAAAGGCAAAGAAAAAGAGAAGATAGTGCAACTGCAACCAACTGGCAACACTGCCTCATGTTTTTGTTTTTGTTTATGCCATCATGATTTATGAATTCAAATTTATAATGTTGCAGTTAAATCATGTCACAATTCATAACTTCAATAATAAATAAATAGAAATATAGACAAACAATATTTCAAGAACACAACTCTTGCTTGATCACTCCATAGAACAATTAAATACATTGAATTCAACCAATCAAATGTTAAAATATCAACCTAAAAACAACTTTCAAAATTACATATTTTTACCAAAAAGTGGATAAATTAAAAGATCTAGCGAGGATTGAGATTACTAATTGAAGCATCATTAGATAAAGAATGGAGGGCGGTGTATGCTTTCAGAATGATCACTAGCCTTCTCGTTTCATTTCCAACTATTGATTTGTCTTTGATTGTGTGGTGGGTTCATCAATGTTACTATGCATGAAGAATGTTGGTTCGGATGGTACAGGAAGAGTGAGGGACATGCTACTAAATGTTGAATCTACGACGTTTTTAATTGTTCCAGCCTTCCAATTTTTCCGTGATATGAAGACCCAACCCCAAAGTGAGACAATCTCGAAACAATCAAGAACTACCCAATCAAATATCAGAGATATCTCATACAACCTATGAATAGAATGGTGGAAAACAGGGGAGAAAATGAAAGCTTCAGATTCAACATTCACAGTGAAATCTCACGACGCACTCCATAGTGTAAATGAGATTTTTCCAAGTTTCTTGGTCGTTCTTATGTCATTACTCAGACAAACAATAGTTGTAGTAAACAAAAAGTAGAACTTCCAATGCTCATCTTTAACACCAAATTATAAGATATTCGTTGGGCTATCTAGTTTGTCTGTTAGTTTGGATGAAGCTCAAAATTTAGATAAAAATTACACATATTTAACATAGAATGCCAAAAACTACAGAACTTTTTAGTCACCATACTCACAAACAAGCTGACTGAGTGAAAAGCTTAAAGTTTCCCAATGGAAGGGACTCCCAAGATGCGTATTTCAGATTTAATGACTATTTTTTCTCTCCCTCTCCCCAATGTTATATGGATTTAAAACCTATTAAATTGAAGCCATCAAATCAACTTTTTAATTCACATTCATGTACACTTTTAAACCTTCCCTCTCTCAAAGAAAGAAGATGATTTTTTCACCTACTTGAAAGTGAAGAAAACTATTTGTAAGAACTTCAGCAGAAGATAGCATAATTAGAACCTTACTACATATCAAAAGATAGCATAGTACATATTAATTAAAACAGAATTATAGTTGAGTTTAACTTCATTCATTTTACACGAGGATAACAATTATTATTTTAACAAAATCCTCACAATCGTATAGAATCAACGGTAACACAACATATTCATATCATAATGCAACGGATATGAGACATATGTAGAACCTTATTTCTTTAGGTGAGCTTCAATGTTCTTAGCAAGACTATTCATAGCCTCATGGCACTATTGCGGGTAAGGAGGACCATCATGTAAGACTTGAAAATGAAAACTATGTAAGAGTGACAAAGAAAATAGCCAAGAAAAACCATACATTATATCAAAAGATAACATAGTACATATTTTTAAAACAAAATTATGTTTGAGTTTCATTCATTTTACACGAGGATAACCATTATTTAGTATTACAAAAATCCTCACAATCTTAATAGAATCAACCATAACACAACATACTTATTTATATCGTATTATTATATCGTATTATTATTTCAGACGTGAAAAAACACGTGGAACCTTATTTTTTAAGGTATGCTTCAATGTCCTTAGCAAGGCTATTCATAGCCTCATGATACTTGTCAGGGTAAGGAAGACCATCATGAAGTTTCTCATATTCTAAAGTAAAAATTATCGCGCTACTACTGGGTCCTTTTGGAACAACTTGATACGTTCCAGTGAAGGTTTTGTAATGCTTAAACACATCTCCTTCCAATCCAACTACTCTTACCACAAGTTTTTTTGTCATCAAATTCAACTTGCTCTTTGATAACTGCAGCCCTATCATCTTCAAATTCATATAAACACAAAAAAAAAAGGAAACCATTAATTGTTTAGAGGCGGAGAAGTCCATTAAAAAAGAAAAAAGAAAAACAAAGTGAAAAAGAAAAATGTATTAATTAAGTGACGGTAGTCATTTTCATTGTAGAGGTCACGAGATTATTTATTCGTACCAATAGTGTAATTCCAAACCTTGACGGAACCATGACCATGTTTGCTCCAATCCCCATCATGAATTTGAACTTTTTGAATTAAGTTTGGAGAAATATTTGGAATGCTATTAATTTCTTCTTTAAAGAGTTTGTAAAATCTATGGGGAGGTGTGTTTATTTCTACTTCACTCGCAAGCTTCCCAGCCAGAGACATGTTCACAAAATTGCTTTACACAACACTCCCACAAACAACAAATTCTCAATAATATGCTCCCATTTTAAAACAACTTGAGCTATATTATTTTATTACATATTTGTTCTTGTTCTTAGAATTTTTTGTTGTAGTTGTTCTAATGTGCTGGCCAGTGTCACAATCGTAGCGTTTCAACCTTGAGACGGACGATTGTGCGGCACTTGTTCTAACTCGATGAACAAGTCAGCCGATCAAAATCAGAAAGTTGTGGGTAACGTCGACGTATGTCGTAACCTTCCTCAGCGTTCTTGGGAAATTTATTTATAAAACGCGGGAAAGAAAGAATTACATTGAAATAGACGTTACAATAAGCATTAAAGACTGTAAATTGCAAGGAAAAAGGGTTGCTTGCAAAGAGTACAACTAATGCTTGGGCGGGGATTCAACTGGTATGCCTCCCCTATAGTACATTTTGACATTTTTGGCTCTGGTAGGCTTGCATATGAAAATGCCGAAACGTCACACCCAAGCTTTATGACTTAAAATGAAAAGCAAATGCCTAAACTAACTATGATGCTTAAAGATAAGATAAATGGGAGCTAATCGGAGCATATAACCAAAGGTAAACTCACTTTGGAAAAATATGTCCGTGACACACTCCCCCACTTAAACAGTTGACGTCCCCGTCGACTGGCAAAGCTGGAATCCTTCGATCTTCTGCTTCCACGCTTCACGGTCTTGGTACGTCTTCCACATGCTTCTTCCACGAGGAGGCTCTTACACTTCGCCTTGAACTTGTGTATCCCCTCGTGGGTCTTCTACTTTTCCTCACTTCCTTAGTGAGGACTTCTTCTGCCTGTCTCTCGTGCCTTCTCACGAGGTGGTGATCTTCGTGTCTTCATAACCGAGTCAGCTTCAGGTCGCCGCTTCGAGGCTTCCTCTCGATCGACCCGAACGATGTCTGGCTTCTGCTTCCACCTCTTGGTATTGTTGCAAGCCTGTGGATTCTTGTCAGCATAGGAGGGATCAACAAGGCGCGACAGTATGGAACGTCCGCCACAACCACTGTCAAACTGGTTTCTATTTGTTGACGAATTCATTGTAGCATTAACACAAAATTGGGTCAGCTTCCACAACTGAACCCCATTCTTTTGTTCTGCCTGACTGATCTCAGCCAAACCCACACCAACTTCAGTGACAGAGTTTTTCTGCAAGGACTCCCTTGACGCGTTCCACATTAGGCCATCCACTTGACGTGCCGGTATACGAGTCACCACGTACGGAGTCACATGATCCTTTCTCTGACTAAGGGCACCAGCTGCCCAGTTACTCGTTCCTTTCTTTGGTTTTGACTCAAAGTCAAGTTCGAACAGGTCTTTCTGCTTCTTTGCTTGACTCAAGGTCCATTTCGACTGAGTATTAACGCAGTTGCTCACAACGTTATTCGCCTCCCTTCCATGTGTAGGTCCTTGGGAACGCTGTCTCCCATCTTTCAGACTACGTATCGTGGCAAGCGTTCCTTCTCCAAACATCGCATAACTACCTTCTAAAGTGCTTTGTTTCTGACGCTCAGATGCGACAGGGCATCCATTATGCACTAGGACGCCACCCGACGCATGATTAGACGCCTTAACGTAAGCTTCAACAGGTTGGGTCACACTCACAGACCCAAGAATTGGCCCTCTCCTCGGGGCTTGCTTTGGAACACGGCTGTCCATATCCAACCGTCCTTCCTCTTCCTTCCATAAGATGGCTTGATCTTCATACGGAGCTTTTGCAGGTCTAGTGAATCCTGCACTCGACAATCTCTGTGACTGTCTCCGGAGTCCAGTTGACTCTAACTGCGCCATACGACAATTACTTTTCGTAGGCAATTCTGACATGGGCAAACTATCACGTTTCCCATCACAAGATTTCTCCACGACACACCTCGTGTCTCCCTGAGCACGGCCTTCCCTCAGTTGCATGGCCGAGATCATTCTCAGTCCTTTGGGTTGCCGAAGGTCTGTCTGCACAACGGTGGGGGTAGACCCCGTGATCACCAGACATCTAGCCGCAGGCATCATGATCACTTGATGTCCGAGAAGGAATTCCATTCCAAGGACTATATCAAAGTCATCCATGCCTACAACTACGAAATCAACGAAACCGCTCCATCCTCCCAACTGTATCACCGCTCCATCCTAACAACTGTATCACCGCTCGTTTCACTACTCTAACAACGGGTAGAGCTGTAGAGTTCACGACCTTCATTTTTCCCGTATCCTTCTTCCTATGAAGGTTTAGTCGTCTGGCTTCGGCCACCGTTATAAAGTTATGAGTTGCACCGGAGTCGACCATAGTGCTCCTTGCACGCTTTCGGTTGATCCAGGTGTCAACATATATTAGGTCCCCTTTCGTGCTTCCCCTTATCTCCCCGGCTTTCTTCTGAAGGGACGACAAGAGTCGGATGGCTCCCACTCGGACATTTTGAAATTCCTCCACTTGCCCATCTTCCTTCTCTGATTGACTCAACTTGTCATCTGAGTCCGCAGCCAAAGAGGCTTGAAAGGCATAGAAGGCTGCTTTATCTGGACATTCCCTTGCCCAATGTGGCCCGTTACATATGTAGCAACTGACAGGACGATTCGACGTGTTTAGACTATCACATCTTTTTCAGGTGTCTTCTGCGTTGGATTGGGAAGGCTTGCGGTCTCTATCGGGACTTCTGTTTTCACTGGCAACCTTGGGAGAATTCGGTCGGCTGTTTCTGTCTCTTCCAGGTGAAGAGCTTTGATGACGTCTCGCGTCCTGAGAGTCGCCAGACAGATCAAACAAACGTTCAGCTATTGCATAGGCTGACGTGAGATCTTGAACTTTCTGCTCATACAGCTTAGTCCTTGCCCACGACTTCAGCCCTTCGACAAAACTGAAGATTTTGTCCTTTTCGGTCATGTCTGATATATCCAACATCAACCTCGCGAATTGCTTCACATACTCCCGAATGGTTCCAGTGTGTTTTAATTCTCGCAGTTTTCGTCGAGCTAGAATCTCGACATTCTCGGGGAAAAACTGCGAGCGGAGTTCTCTCTTCAAACTGTCCTAAGTATCTATGGTGCAACGTCCTTCCTGAATGTCCACGTACCGGGATCTCCACCACAATTTTGCATCTTCAGATAGACGCATGGTCGCCAATGTCACTTTGGCTTCTTCTGTATGAGTGTTCGTGGCTTTGAAATACTGCTCAATGTCGAAGATAAAGTTTTCCAGTGCCTTTGCATCCCTTGCCCCACAGAAGAGCTTGGGTTCTGGGATCTTTATCTTGCCAACTGTAGTTGCTCCTCCAGCTGGAGCTTGATTTTCCAACGCTCGCATTGTAAGGTTCACCTTCGTGTTCACCTCTGCGATTTCATTTCTAACGACATCCAGGGTGGCTCGAAAATCCTCTGTCATGCCGTTTATCATCTCCATTATGTCCTTCTGAGAGTTATCTAGCTCAATAACTCGTTCTTCCATATGGGCAGCAGCGCCCGACGAACTGTCCCCACGCTCGTAGGTGACATTTCCAGTTCTCCTGATTTGTGACTCTAACGTGTCAACTCTAGCCAACAAATCTTGTATGGGTAATCCGTCTAGGCGACCGGACACCGCATCAACAGCATCGGCTCTCTTGGAAACATCCTCAAGCCGCTTCTCAAGAAACCGGATGGAATCGGGAACTTCCATCAGGTGGAGCATCTGCTCTTCGATCCCCACCAATCGTTCATCATGGGTCTTACCCGTACGTTTCGCAGCCGACATCTTGTGTCTCAACTGTCGCTCAACCAACTTAGGCTCTGATACCACTTGTCACAATCGTCCGTCTCAAGGTTGAAACGCTACGATTGTGACAGCCAGCAGGTAGAGTACAGGGTTGGTTTTATCACTTCCAAGTAAAGAGAAAAAAAGAAAAGAAAAGAAAAAGAGGTAGATGCTTCATGTAGGTAAAAATTATGTTATTTTATTGTTCCTTGTGTTTTGCTTTCTGTTACTTTCTTATTTTGTAGGTGTAGTTTCGAAAAGGAAAATTATTCTAGCAGAGAACTATTAAAAAATATGGCAAAATATCTATTCTTTCAACTATAGACGGTGATATAGACTACAATGGTAATAGAAATCTACCATCAATCCTAAGTAACTTTGATAACAATGTTTATCAACAACTATCAATGATAAAATAGACATTTTGAAAATAAATTCGTATATTTTTCTGTATTTGAAAATAACCATTTTTTAAAATTTACTTTCTTTACATAATTATAAAAAGGAAAAAAAAAAGCAGTGCCATATACTATATAGGTATTTTTAAGAAGGGAAATTTTCAAAAATAGCAAATTTTACAAAATATTTACAATCTATAGCAAATTTTACCACTAATAGTCATTGATATCCTATAGTGATAGAAGAAAATCATTATTGATAGAATCTAAAATTTTGCTATAACTTGTAAATATTTTTATTTATTTTGCTATTTTTAAAAATGCCCCTTTTTAAAAAATAGAACAAAACGCGAAATTATTTACACAGTATAAAATAATTTTGAAAAGGAAAAAGCCCACAACGTGAAATAACAAAACATATCAAGATTAATCAGACACACATGTGCAAAAAACGATATTGTACCTAGTTTAAACGAACATGAGCCCAATCTAAACGATATTGTATCCTTGTAACTCGTCTAAACGATCATGTACTATTGTACCCAGTTTAAACAATCTTGTACCTCGTCTAAATGATTTTGTACCAAATCTAAACGATTTTGTACCAAATCTAAACGATTTTGTACCAAATCTAAACAACCTTGGTACACGATCTTCCTTTCAGCCCAGTCAAAAACAATTTTATACCCTTGTATCTAATAGAACTAAGACATGCACAGCGAAAATAGAATCAAAATTCTACCCTAATTGCCCCTAAATAACATGTAACTCTAAACTAAACAATTTAGGGTTTTAGGGAATATTACCTTTGAAGCTTACGAAAATCTTCGATATCTCCATACCAATTCAAACCGAGACCACCACTAGTAGTCACCAACTATTCTCTGGACAAAGAAATGGGTTGTGGGACCCAATTGGTGTAGAAAATAAAGGAAATAAAAGGAAATTGGAAGGTAGAAATTTCTTTGGTTGAAATTTTGGAGTGTAATAAAAAGGTAATTTCTAAAATTACTAAAAAATGGCAAAAGTTTTTAAACTATTTGAAAACACCCCTATTTTATAACCTAATTACATGCAAAAATGCATATAATTAATTTGCCAAATCTCAACACCTAATATTCCATTAAAAATTACTGGAACTTAGTGCGCTAGGTGTCTACATCTCATGTACCCACATATCCCACTAAGTGTTAGTGGGATTCTCCAACAAAATGTTGGATTTTTCCACAAACTTAGTCCAAGGGTAAAATGGTCATTTGACCTTTCAAGTCAAAAGTCAAAAATCAATATTTTGACTTTTTACCATTTTGTCCATCTTGACTAATTCCGACCTCCCGAGCATGTATCCGCATTCATTTTTTCAAAATTCAAATCACATTTGAATATAAGGCCGGTCAAAGTTGGATTTTTCAAAGTAAAAAATCAACATTTTGACTTTTTACAACTTTGACCATTTCCATCAATTTCGAGCTTCTTAGTATGAATCCGTTTCATACTTATAGTATTTAAATCTTATTTAAACATAAAGCTCTATATCTAATCAGAAGACCGACGATTATATCACTATATTTGTCGGTTTCTCTTTCTTCTCCCAATTCGAACAATTCGAACAATTCGACTTATTTCATCACACTGTTCTAAGTTTAATCCATATGACCTAGCAGGGGAACCTAATGGACCTATAGATCATGGGCTCCAACGATTCAAGATTAACTAGCTAAACTCTTTTAGACCGAGTTAATCAACATTCGTTAACTAACGGGTCATTCCACTAAAGTCTCATAGTTGCACTCCCCTCACTATATATATATTTGTGTCCATTTGATAAAACCATAATCAATAAGTTAATCCTTCACAGGTTGTTCGTAACCTTGGCTGGGTCAAAATACCATTTTACCCCCAAGATTACATCTTGCTCCTTAAGTCCCACTAATCCACTATTGAACAATTGGTTTAAGGTCCAACCTATAAACTTAATCCCTCTCGGGCTAATGAGAGGTTGGGGCCCCTTGTTCAAGACTTGGATTCAGTGCTTAAGAGAACAACCTATCTACTAACCCTAAAGCGGGTAGAAGTGAATTCCGTCTTGCACCCTATGTCTCCAGCTATCCACCCGATCTTACCCCTAAAATGGGAAGCTTATTGGGCCAACGCTGATGAGTTGCCTTCACCTATGCAGATCTAAGGATAATCTCATGTGAACATGAGTTCATAGTTAGCTCAGGATTAAGATTAAGTTACTTAGGTCATCAATAATCGAGATAGTCAGTTTTAAACAGTAAACGGTGTTATAACGTAAAAGTGACTAATTCATGGTTCAGTCTTATGTAAACAATTTACATAGGATGCCCCCACTTTCATGTCTCTACATGAACGATTCAGGATCACCTCGTTTGTACTTACTACAAAGCGGGTCGCATCCATAGTTTCTCTAAATAAGGCGTCCAACCATTATTCATATACTATAGACTATTTGGGCTATATACTCGAACTTGATCCACGATATGTCTATACATAAAGTTCAAGTTTACTCCAAAATAGCCTCGGGACTTAATTTATTGGATTTAAGATTATAATATTCAATAACTCAATAACGACTTTATTGAACAGAATATGATTACAAACTACGAGTTTTAGGACAAAAATTCCAACAGTACCTAGTCTAAATGATCTTTTATCTTTGTACCGATCGAAACGATTTTGTACCAAATTTAAACGATCTTGGTACAATACTTGATAATGAAAAACAAAAGGACAATACTATATAATGAAAAAAAATAAAGAAAAAAATATTGTCTTTATGACAAAAATGACTCAGAAGATGAGAGATGCCGAAGAAAGAATAAATTTTGGAATATGAAATGAAGAAATTTGTAAATTTATGAAAAACAATTAACAAGTTATACGAACTTCATCAATTTTTTTATTTATATGGTTATACCAACCATAAATATTTTTCATTTTTGTTCAATATATATAAATTAATCCTTATACCTTTTGAAAAACCACACTTTTATCACATCCAAGTAAAAAAATTAATTCTGGATAAAATTGTAAAGTAGCGAAAATGAAGACAAAAGAATATTTATAATATTTGTTAGTTGGCAAATTATAATTTTATAAGAATGACGGTTGCTATGTTGTCTTGTGCACAGTTTTAACATAAATGTTTAACATTCTAAGTGATGTGGATTCAATCAATAATCCATTGCATGTACCTGAAGGACCAATCACAAGGAGCAAGGCAAAAAAGATACAAGAGGCTTTCACACTGCATGTTCAAAAGCTTGCAAATGCACAACGAGAGGTCGAGAATTTTGAACCCAAATTTTTGTATAATGTTAGTTCAGCAAGTCAAGAAGAGAATGGAGTCAAGATGGCACGGGAAAAGTTGTGTAGTTTGAAAGATGACACGGGGGACAAAAAAAGTGTGCAGAATTTGTGAAGAGGTGGCTGTCCAACTTGCATCTCTTGGGATTTAGTGATGTCAAAGGTTGTCAAGCATTGCCATTATGAGGAGCGGATTACATAACACATATTTAAGACAATTTAAAGCAATTCTATCTTTTATTTTTTTGAAAAATGACTGCTCGTTTGATGTGCAATCAAGTTTTAAGTTCCTAGGTCTTATTTCTACAATTTGCAATTAAGTGTATTTGAGTGACTTTTGAGTTCTTTGGTCAATCCACGACCATTTGACCTTTAAAATGGCTTGTAATGCTCATAAGAAGGGATAGGATGAATACTAAAAAAGAAGCTTTTGCTTATTCAACCCCTCTGGTGTTGTCTTTTTTCTTTTCAAATCTTGTCTTAGGTTTGATGTTCAATCGATTCATTGGATTAGTTTTGATCAATCTAATTCTGGAGTGAGTCGTCTTAGGATCTAGGAGTGACCATCATAGATTCGAAGTTTGATCTAAGAGTAATTCATCTTCTAACTAAACTCTTGGTTGGAATCAGTCGGTAAGATAGTCTCGTTTGTGTCCGTTTACAAGGATCCTAGAAAGACCTCTAGCTTTGTAAACTTAAAGCATATTGGACGCTTATCACTAAGACTTTACAGCAAATATTTTTCTTATTTTGGAATCATGCGACTACTTTATTTTTATTTGAAATCTTTTCCAGTTTGGGACAACTGATATTTTCTTTTTAGATGTTATTTTCTTTAATGGATCAATTTATTTAGTGCAAATTATAAAACTCTTTCAGGGTCGCCAAATTTGTTAATTGAAAATGAATTTGTTTATTTGGTAAACTACAGTACGTTCTTCATGCAAGGCATCCTTGCATTCTTAATGTTATTGCTCGTTGTTCACCTTGTTACCTTGTTTTGTAGTAATTTCTTCATTAGTTGCTTGCTTCTAAAGATTATTCTGGTTGAGGAGGAGCCTAAACTTTTGCCACCAAAGGAATTCTTGGTCTTAGGGGGGCCTCATACTTTAGCACGAGAAATGATTCTCTATCTTAGGGAGAGCCTAAGTTCTTTTAGCAAAGAGAACTTGATGAAGCATAAAGAAAAATATCTTCGTGAGAGGGAGTCTCACATTCACGAAGGGGAGCTGAGGTGAAGATACTAATATTGGTACATTTAGGGGAGCCTAAGTTAACTTGAGAGGAAGTCTACCATCTAAGGGACACTTATGTGTTCATTAAGTTAAGCTATACACGAGTTACTATAATGCTTATTACATATAAGTACTTCGTTGTAATTTGTTTAATTAACTTTTAATATTAGCGGATTGTTTTTATGGGCACACAAACCCTCAAAGGTAATATATTACCGAACTAGGTTATCAACTTTCGTATCTCTTTCCTTTTATTTTTTCTTCTTGGTTTTTTATTTGACTCAGTTATTGTCTAAACTATCTGTAAAATATCTGTGATTGTATGTGAAGTCATCCATACATTTTTCAATTGGTGTCACAACAGGTCACCTTGACAGTAGGTGCATCAATTATGAATGGTATCAAAGAAGGTGGATCCACCACTTGCCCCCTAGTTCTTGATAAAACTAATTACTCCTACTGGAAAGCATGGACAATTGACTTTCAAAAGTCAATTGATAACAAACTTGGAAAGCAATTATTTCTGGTCGGTGGCATTCCACTAGAAAAACTAAATTGAAAAAAAAAAACTAGAACAAGAGTTTTAGTTGACGAAAGTAGAGTATGAAGCATCTATGGGAAACTTCACGCTCTTTTAAGTCAATATTTAATGGTGTAGACATCAGACTTATTCACACATGCGTTTAAGGAAGCAAGGGAGGTCTTGATTGTTGTGCATGAAGATACCTCCAAGGTGAAGATGTCAAGACTCCAACTACGAATTATCTAAATTTGAGTCTCTCAGAATGCATGATGATGAAACAATTATTAAGTTCAACATTTGTTTTGTTGGATATTGCAAATGAATTGTTTGCCTTGGAGGAGAAGATTCCCAAGGAATGATGTAAAAGTGACAACAAAATTGAAGAATCTCAAAAGATAGCTCCATTGCGAAGGTGGATGAACTATTCAGATCATTTTCAACCTTTGAAATGTTCTTAGGTACATCTGAAAAGAAGAAAAAGGGATTTTCTTTCTACTCTATGATAGAAGAGAAACATCAAGTGTCTGTTGAGATTCTGACGACACTCATGTTGAGTTCATTGCTACTGTTGAAACAATATATTCAATCGTGTACTTAAACAGTATGGTGAGAAGCCTAATTTCGCTAGTCTCAAGGAGAACAAAACTTGTGCTGGATCTTTTCACAAGTCTTCTAGAATGCAGCCTTACAAGACGGACCCTAACAAATTAGGTATGTCTAATTCTTCTTTACAAAAACTTTTTTAGGTGTAAAGAATGTGAAGGATTTAGGCACTTTCAATAATGTCCAAACTTCTTAAAAAAGCAAATCAAAAGCAATGCATCAACCATGTCAGGCAATAAGTTTGACAATAGTGACTCTAAAGGAGATGTTAAGGCATTTGTCAGCAATATCACGTCAGACACTTGTTTGGTAAATTTAGAGGTCAATGTCTATGCTGATTGATGGACATTGAGCAAAAAAAATTAAGTATGCAAAGCAAAGTTCGTTGATTAACATTTATCAACTTATCAAACCCTCTAAAGAGATGTCAAGAAAACTTGAAAACTCTAAATGTTCAAAAGGAGAGAATCAAGTCTCTTATGCATAATAATCACAGGCTCATCTCTACCATTGCTGAACTTAAGCAGAAATTCAATCAAGTTCGAGTTGAGAAAGATTCTGCAGTTAAAAATGTCAGCATTTTGAACTCTAGCATGCTTGGAGTCCTTAGATAAGATCCTGACTCCTGGTAAGACATTTAGAAGCAAGTCAAGTGTTTGATTTATGTAGCAAGATTACTCTAATAAACAGTAAAAACTTAAAGGAAAGAAGAATGATGAATGTGTCAAAATTACTTGAATCCTGTCAAGATGAATTTCATCGCCAAAATCCAGATTAAATAATGACCAAAACACTCCACAAGAACTAGTCTTAGTTGCAAGCCTTGGTCGAACACAGTAAATGTCCCAAGTAAATAGTAAACAGCCGAAGGATATTCAGAGGGGTTTCAGATAGTTTTGATTTCAAAGAATGTAAATTGCATAAAACCATGTAAATTCAAGTATAAATTCAATAGTCAAAAGATCCTATCTGGTTAATTGATTCACTTTATTCAAAGCATCAATTTGCTCATGGGATTTTCATTACTAAATAGAATTCATTGACTACCCCTAACAATATCAATTAAAAAAGTTAACTAAATTGTCCAAAGAATCAAACTAGCCTAATTCATGCCAATTCAAATCAAACTAATTGCATTAAGCTTTATGCTTGTTTGTTTAATTACAACATCAATTCGTGAATATGTCTTGGGCTCTAAGCATGCGACTAGAAATGGTGATTAGGTTAGGGTAATGTGATAAAAGGAACACAATCCTACCTATACGTTGCTCACTTCATTAATTCATTGTTTTGAGTACAAATTTTCCTCTCTCTTCCCAAGTATAAGCGAAGAGATAGGTTTTCTAGGTAAGCCAGGGTCGACCATAGGGATTTAATGATCCTAATAGGTTAATCATGCGTTCTAACTCACGTGGTATCTATACAATCTATTAATATGCACATTATATTTTTGTCCTATATATTTACACTAAGTGCGATGGAGCAGCAAGATGGAGATGGCGATGAAATGAAATGAAATAGGAACTCATGTAATTGGCGATGAAATGCAGAAATATCTAACTAATTAAATATAAAGCAAGGATAACTAACATGTTGACACGATACAAAACATTTGTTAACTTTACATTTAAAGTGAGCAACCTCTCAAGGCCTTTGTCATCTTTGCTTCCCTTTCAGGATCCAAATACTTAAAGTTAATAAATAATTTGTATATAACCTTTTTGAATTAATTATAAGCAACCCATCCTATATTAAAGGGAGCAACCTCTCGATGTCTTTGCTGCACACACTCACATTTTTTATATGTATGCTACGGATGAGAGTTCGGCTACAAGATTGCATCGGTACAATCCTTTTGTCACCTGTTTAGATAAATCAAAATCATCATGCGTCAATTGACAATAGTTAACACTTTTAACTTTTTCTTGAATAAGACAAAACATTAATGGCCGCATTTAACTAAACAAGACAAATAATTAACACAGACATCCAAGTTCCCTAACATTAACTATGCCTTACATTATTTACCCATAATTACATAGAATTAAATGAAATGGCAAGATAAGAAAATGCAAGAATGGAAGAATAAATGTATTGCATTCATAGCTAAAGCTCTAGGTCTTTCGGCCATGAAGCTTACATTACAAATACAAACAAATAAACTCCAAATGAAGGTACAAGAAGATGAGGCAAGCTGCTGAGTATGAAGGTCAGACTTTGAATTATTAGAAGGTTCACACCCTCAGATCTCTAATTTTTTTCCCTTTCTCAATTGAATAGAAAAGAAAGTAGCCCGCAATAGTAGAAGGCCTCAATGAACAAGGGCTTTTTTCTTTCCTAGGTAGTTGTCCGTCTAAGGCCTACCATCCGAGCTTACCAGAACTAGCGATTAAATCTCCAGTTCATGGTCTAGGATCGGAACACTGGTTTCCGCCAGCCACCCAGGCAAGTTGGGCTCTAGAAAGAGTCCTACAATTGATGCCCTTTGTCCACGATGACTTGAATTACTTGTTTATCGTTTGAATCAATCAATAATGATGGAATACTAGGAAGATCTCGCCCTATATTTCCTTTGAAGAGGCTTTAGCCACTTTTACTAACAGTGGGTATTCATAATGTTTGTTCGTCCATTCCAGCATGCCCCCTCCTCTGTGTCGACGTCTAGCAATGAAAGGAGGTCTTTTTTTTTTTGTTTTTGGAATAATTGAACCACAAAATTTTAGTTCCATAATATTAAGCAACTATTTAACAACTTTTTTTCGGAATAATACTTTCAAGAATCAGACGTGACTGAATTGGTCCCAGTCACTCTTCGGGACGAAATGGAAGAAGGGAGGAGATTCTCGAACGAGAAAAATGATCCAATGACTTTGAAAGAATTGAACGAGGAGCCGTATGAGGTGAAAGTCTCACCTTCGGCCATGAACCTTACATTACAAATACAAACAAATAAACTACAAATGAAGGTACAAGAAGATGAGGCAAGTTGCTAAGTATGATTTCTCATACTCATTGGCTTTGATTTTTGCCTTTTACACTAAGGGAAAGTGCTTGGTATTTTGCTAATCTTGCTTTCATGAAACACTCTCCCAAGATGTAATGATTTTGGATGTGATTGTTTTGAAATTGGGATTATGTTTCATGAGACTTACAGTGAAATATGTTGTATTGTCTCTAAGAACAATATTCTCAAAGACTTGCCTCTAGTCAAGGCATACAAACTTATTAGACTTACTATAGAATGACTGTTTGGTTGTTTGGTTTGTGGTCTGATGAAGTGTCATTAAATATAGATCATTGCATGCAAAATGCTCTCCAACATTCTCTTCATCACACGAGTTGAAATGATCATTGCATACAAAATACTCCCAATGTCTCGCCAACCTACTTTTAAGTCCATAAAGTGCAAGTTTTCCTATTGCTTGTCCAAGTATAAACGAAGCATTCAGTTTACTTGGGTGATCCAAGGTCAAACATAGGAAATTAATATTAAAGCTGCCGACAGTGGAAGATTTTACAGAACCATTACTTAATTTAATTTGGGAATCCCAAAATACCAGTACACTAGCAAAAATAATTAAGAAACTAGTTTTCTTATTAAGATTTAAAGGCTAAGTGTGACGACCCAGACTTTTCGGACTGACCGTCTAAGTCGTCAATTTGACACAGAACCGTTTGTTGACAAAAGACATTGGAAGATCCAGTTGAAACAGTAAGAAAAGGAAGAAAAATTTAATCGGGCCCTATTTCCAAAATACAAAATTTCGAAGGCTGTTTACAAAAAAATTTAACTATCTGTAGACTTAGTTAAATCAAAATATTTTCAAACCGTCAGCGGAAGCAGTTTAAAGACAGTCCCCTATGGCAAATTCACGAGTCCTTCTTGTCCCTCGTCGGTCTGCCCCTCGTATTACCTTTGCCTGAAAAGTTAAACATAAAAAGGGTGAGTATTAATATACTCAGTAAGGTACCCACTACTGGTCCCGTTCGGGGAAAAATAAATTATTAGCATCCTATGGTGTACCCTGCACAGTCACAGTCTTGTGATCCCGTAGGATGCACATATCAGTCTAGTGCTTCCGAAGGATGCACATATCAGTCTAGTGCTCCCGAAGGATGCACATATCAGTCTAGTGCTCCCGAAGGATGCACATATCAGTCTAGTGCTCCCGAAGGATGCACATATCAGTCTAGTGCTCCCGAAGGATGCACATAAAGGGGATGATCTCGAAGGACACCCGCAGGGTAATTATCCACTAGGAAACTAATAATTTATCCCTTCAGTCTTTTCTAAACATCTTAACAGTCATGCTCAATACAGTCAAATTTCCTTATCACATAAGCTCCCCATTGAACCTCGAACGACCATATTATCCAAATTTCACCCAAGGACAGTCAAACATATCACTACATCAGTCATCAACATAAATAACCCAGCAATCACAACATACGCTAGATAACAAGTCCACGTCAATCCATATATGTTAAGTTTCATTCAGTCAAGCACAATATATGTTAAACTTTCAGTCCACACCCAAACAAACATCATAAACGTCATCCCTACTCAGTCCAGATATAACATTCAACCCATATAGTCAATACATCTTAATTCTTGTTATTGAGTCCAGTAGAAAGTCCCTTACCTTAACTTTCTGCGATTTCTTCAATCGAACTAAGTCCAATAAACCAAATCCTAAAACATAAGCAAACATAAAATTAATATCTTTCTACATAATTTGGCTCACTCAATTCACCCCAAGTGTGAATTTGGCAACTTACCCAAGTCGATGGAAAATCGAACTCCACTTCAATCCTCTGGAAACATCAAGGATTCATTCCTTGATTCAATATGTACCTTTCAAAAATTTTAGCACATTAAGCTCAACGGTTAACATTTAACGATAGGTACAACGGAACCCACACTTTAACCTTACTCAAATCTATCACCCAAAGGTCCACGGCAGGGCAGAAGCGGCGATCGAAGGAAACTCACGCGCGATTGGAAGGGAACCAGTGCAGCTGTCCCACGCACGAAGACAGGCTCAAAAGAGGAACGACGAACGGTTGTTCGCGTGCGGCTTCAGCTCCGTTGAGGATGGCTGTTCACGCGCGGCTTTAGTTGAACGGAGAAGGGGAGATGCGGTCGGACGGGTTTCGGCTTAAGGTGAACGGAGATGGGGAGATGCACGGCTAGGCGGAGTGGGACGCGGTTCTGGAAGGACAGCGACTTGCGGCAGAGGACGCGGAACAGAGGAGATCTGGGCGGACGGCGGCGTGCGGCAGACGGACGCAGCGGCGTGAGGCTTCGCGAACGGAGTCGGGCTCGGCTGGGTTTGGTTGCTGCTGCGGAAGGAGGAACGACAGACAGATCTGAGGAGAGGGGAGCGTTTTGGCTGTTTTCGGCTGGCGTCGCGGAGATCCGGGCTGGGCGGCGGTCCGGTGCGGCTGGACGGCAGTTCGGCTTGGCTTCGGGGACGGAGACACGGGCGGCGGCGGCGGTTAGGGCTGGGAGAAGGAGAAGAAGAAGAAGAAAAAGAAGAAGAAGAAAAGAAAAGAAAAAAAAAAATGGTGGGGGGGGGGGGGGTTGCACGCGGGGAGAAGGGAAGAGAGGGGGGCTGCCCCCCCTTTTTTTTTTTTTTGATATTATAATAATAATAATAATAATAATAATAATAATATTTAATAAAAAAAAATATTATTATTTTTATTATTACCTTTTTTTTTTTTTTTTTTTTTTTTTTGGGCGTTACACTAAGCATGCTTTCTAATTATAGATTAGAGAAAGAAAAACTTACTTGTTTATGTCTCTGAATCTACAAAGTGAATCTCCAAATTGGGACACCACCCATCAGAGACCTTCCTATCCCATGGGATGAGATTGGTTTGTGGGAACTAATTGGGTTAGAAAAAATTTTAGAGAGAAACTATTTTTCGTTTGCAGATAGCAAAAGCAATGACTTTTTTTTTTATTAATCCGTTGAAAAAAATTGTTTTCTTCTAGATATTTATAAGGAGCACTTGTAAAAATGGCAAAACAAGTTATACTAATTAAGTCCATAGCACACATATTTTATTATTTGCAAAAATGGCAAAAACAAAGCTCAGCCCACACATCAAGAGGTAAAACGCCACAAATGCCCTCGTTATTGATATATATTTAATAAACCTTATACACATATGATACACCTAATACCCTTGATACATCTTGTTGATACACTTGATACATTTGATAGATACACTTGATGCACTTGATGCACCTGATACTTTTTGATACACTCGTACCTTTTGATACACACCTAAAACATCTTGATACACATTATACAACTCATTACACTTTATTCTTTTTGATACACTTGATACCCTTTAGGCCTTGATACACTTGATACACCACTAATAAACTTGTTATGTTTCATTGGTACACTCAACAAATTTGATACGTTTGATGTACATGATATATTTGATAAATTTGATGCATTGTGCAAATACACTTAATTAGTATTCTTCACTGATACATTTGATTGATTAAATACACTTGATATGCTTGAAGTCTTACTTATACACTTGATACACTATTGATATACACTTGTAAACTGGATTCATATACTTGTTAATGATTCACTTTGCCGATATGCTTTAACAATATATTGTTGATATACTTGATAATGATACACTGAGTTATATCATTCATATACCTAATAATACTATAATGAAGTGCATAAAATTTGAAAAAAAAAAATGAAAACCACGTAGTAAGTATATCAACCAACTAATACATATAATATAAGTATATCACAACACTGGTATACAAAACTAAGACAAAGTAAAACCAAAACAAAATCAATGTAAAAAAAACAAAACAAAATCATTTGAAATCAGATTCAACTCAAAATAAACATCGAAGAAAGTAAAAGAAAAAATCACAAATGAAGTTAAATTACTCTGATCAACAACACCATTATATTTTTTATTGCAATTATTGTACTATTGATATTCTAAAATCAAGATTAAGACAGAAAGAACAAATATTTTTTCTCGTATAAGAACAAATAAATAATTAGGGCCTTAAAAAGTGGGAGAGAAGAGAAATAAGTTATTGAAGGGTAGTTTAGGAATAATAACAAATTTAAGATGAAGAGTTTTTTATAAGTGAAAATTTTGCCATATTTGCAAAATTATAAAACAATGTGCTATATTTGCTATATCATATTCTCAAAACGCTATCCTATGCAATTTTTCTATTTATAATTGTCTTTCCTTCTTGAAGTAGAAAAGGGAGTTAGAGAGAATCATGAGATTCCATAAAAATATTTAATTAATAGAAATTTTAAATTTACTAATTAATTAACCATTAATTAATTAGTTAATAATTAATTAATATTTCATTCAAATCTTATTTAATTAATTTCTATCCAATATCTTAAAGATTTATATTAATTTAGTTTAATTTAAGTAAATAAAACTAAACTATTAATTAATTCTCCAATTAATTAATAGCTAAATTAAATATATTATATTTAATTGAAATTAAATTTGAATCATATTCAAATATAAGTTTCTCTCATAACCAATATATTTCAATATATTTTATTATTAATCCAATTCACATTAAATTAATATTTGAAGTCATTCAAATATTTTATCTCTCATAAATTAATTTTGAATCGTATCCAAAATTAAATTTATATAATAAAGTTTAATAAACTTTATATTATAATGTATCACTATACATTAAACTAATTTCCAAAGTAATTTTGAACATTTCAAATTACAACCAATATAAATAAATATCATTACCTTTTACGAGCTAGAAAGGAACCTAATGGACCTATAGATAAGAAGTTACAACGATCTGAGATTAACTGACTAAACTCATTAACCACATTAATCAATATTCGTTAACTGTGTGTACACTCTTTTCACTGTAGATATATTTTTGTGTCCACCGATATAGACCAATAAAAGTAGGTTAGTCTTTCATAAGTGTTCGTAACACTAGCTGGGTCAAATTACTGTTTTACCCCTGAGTTATGTTTAATCTTTAAATACCATTGCTCCTCTAATGAACAACCTGTTTATGGTCCTACCAATAAACAGAATCCCCTCTCATGCCATAGAGAGGGTAGGGTCCTTTGTTCAAGACCTGGAGACACCATTTAATAGAACACTCATCTACTTACCCTAAAGTATGAAAGTTGTGAGTTCCATCTTGTGTAATTTTGTTCCCAGCTCCCAGCTCGGTCTTGTTGCCAAAATGATAAGCTTATTGAGTTAGCAATCTGGCCACTCTAACCCGTACAAATCAAAGGACAATCCCTCACGAACAGGAGTTCATAATACACTTAGGATTAAGACTAAGTTACCTAGGTCATCCTAATGAAATAGAAACCTAACTAGTTAACAGAGTTACATCAAGTGGTTACTATTTCGTTGTCTGGTCTTATACAAACTCATTGGATAGGATACCTTAACTCACATGTCAGCTACACGAACTCGTTGGATCATTGTGTTTGTATCAAATACAAAGCTAGTCGTATCCATAATGTTACCAAGATAAGGTACCCAACCTTATCCTTATAATATAGACCATTTAAGTTGATCTCGAATATTGATCCATGTATGTCTCTACATACTGTTCAAGATTCATTAAATAGCTTAGGATGTTAATTTATTGGATTTGTGTTATTAAGACAAAACTAATAATTGAATCAACAACAATTATTACAGCAATAACACTGTATTAACAAAAGTTATTGACCCTATACTATTGTCCGTTATTAATAAAGTGTTATTATTGTAATTTCAATAAATGTACCTTCTCTCTAAACTTTTTTCCATCCCAATTGGTTCCCACAAACCAATCTCATCCCAGAGGATAGGAAGGTCTCCAACGAGTACTGTCCCAATTTGGAGTTTTTGTAGATTCAGAGGCGTCAAACTACGCAAGTTTTTCTTTCTCTAATCTATAATTAGAAAGCATGCTTAGCCTTTAAGTGTCACACCCCGTCCCGCAAACCTACTTGCCTGTCTCACAAGACGCGATATGACTTAAGCATCCTGGACGCGGTCAAATGCCAAAGACACTCGTCCTACCATAGCTTAGCTTAATCGCCTAAACACTTAACTTCACGAATATCCTATAGGCGATAAATAACTTAATGTGGAAAGGTAGAACAAACTTTAAACTTTTATTCCTTAACAAGGCATTTAGTACATGAACATAATGATACAACACTTAACCAAAAGATAAAAACCAACACTTAAAACGCCTAATATAGCTTCTCGCCTAGCAAGCCCAAAGTTCATCTGTTATTGAACTCAACGCCCAAGTCCTGGAAGATAAATTTTGAAAGAATAAGTCTAAAAGACTTAGTGAGATTTTAGGAAATCCTTATAAACATCATTTCGCAAATCGATTTAGCAGAATAAGATAACATATCAAATCATATAAATATATCATTCCGCATAATACCATTTCACAATACATCTTTTAGCATAAATAAATCATCTCAAGTTAAACACACATTAGTTAATTGTCATTCCTTTTACCAAGAAACCCAAATCGTTCTCTACGCTTGGTATCATTACTTTGCGTTTAGACTACTGTATCAACAACATCCGAGAACACACATATTCGTTTTTGTTGCTTAGGTCGCTAAGCTTTATACGTTCCTTTCAACGCATAAGCCAACTTCTTATCACCATGTGGTCTATACACCCCATGGTCGTCTTGACTCTTTATGTGCACATAAAAGTTTGCATTATCTCAAGGAATCAACTAATGGTTTGAAAATCATTTCATAGAATTGAAATCTTATTCATCAAATCAAACCAACACTATAAATTATGCTTGTAAACATAACTTTTCATAGAAATCTCTTTTGAAACACACTTTCTCATTTGAAATCATCTTTCAAAGTAATAAGCGGAACCACAAAACTTGTAAGAAGAAAATCACTCACAGATCGTAGATAAAATCCTTGGTTGACATGCTTGTCCAATTTCTTCTTGTCCAAAACCTATTTGATCCAACATGTCACGCCCAAGAACCTCCATTTCCCAGAAAATCATTTTTTCCCAGAACCTTTCTTCCACTTTAGAACTTCATAACTTAAAATCCAGAACTGAAATGAAAATATTTTCTTTCTACAAAGTTGTTGCAAAATGTCTGAAAGATTCCACCACTGGCATTCGACAATCTCCTTAGAGTAAAGACTGCCAGTTTTTACTCGAGAATTACCTTCCTCTCTTTTTTTAGCTCTAAATTAGCTTTCCCTCTCTCAAATTAAACCAAGAGCCCTAATGTAGAAAACATACTCAAAATGGAAACTTTTAGGTGTAATTTTATTCAAAACGCACGAGTGGATTATAAGAAAATCAATACTGAATTTGGCCTATTTATAAAGTTCCTTGCATGAGTACAAGTTGACACCTTATCCCTTCTTAAATCCACCTTAAACCTTATTAAGACACCTCCTGCTTACTTTACACCTTACAATGCATGCTAACAAGGCTTTGACACTTTACTAAATCCTTAAACCAATTGCCTTAATCATGCCACAAAGTTGTCCAAAATGCATAGCTAGCTTTCACGACCATCTCACCTAATTCCTCGCTCAGACTACATAACCCGACTTAGTAAAGTTATAACTTAAAATTCGTAACTCTTTTGACAAAACTTCCTTGTTTTCACCCATCACAACGCACTTACCAAAACACTTCTCAAGCCTACTTCCTTGTTAGTTTTGCTCAAAACTAATCCTTTCAAGCTCTTTGGAAAAAATTTAAGATACCTAAAGTTCGGGTCATACATTAAGTTATAATAAGAAAATTAGTTTCTGTATTACTTTGTCAATGTATTGGTATTTTGAAATTCCCATATTAAATTGAGGAATGGTTCAGTAAAATCTTCTGCTACCTAGGGCTTTGATCCCTTCAATTGATATCAGAGTCATCTCAAATTTTAATTGGAAATTTTAAAATTTTCATTGTTTATGTGAGATTTTTGCATTATGAATGGAGTTTGCAAAATAGATGTTTTTGATTTTGGCACCTTAGATTACAGTTTTTCATTAATTTGATTGATGTAAGGGCATGTTGTTTTGAACATTTTAATTCTATAATCGAGTTTGTAAGTCTGTGTCGTTCGATGGCAAGAGTTGCAATGAAGTCACGATTTTTGGAGGAATTTTTTTTCCAGTTCTGTATTCGGTACAGAATTGCAGTAGTGTTTGATTAAAAAATGAAAATTGTAAACAAATATATTCTTTTTTGGCGTGATTTTAATGCCCTAAATGTGTTTTTGGTGCAGTGGTTGTTCATTCACCATTGATGTAGGAGGTTGTAGGTTTGAGTGGTTGTAGTCTTAAATTTGGTCTATTTTGTTATTTAATTTATTATTACATGTGATGTTTGATTAAATTAATTATATGCATATAGTTTAAAATCTCACCTTAGGATTATAATTATCATGCATCATTCTTAAATGTAAGTGTTATATTTTAGTTGCATTATTTTCTAAGCATGTTCATTCATTTTTATATATTATAAATGTTATAATATATGGTATTAATGCATGATTTTGAATTTCATGAATTATTTAAAGTATGTTGATATTTTAAATATATGAAATTGGATAAGCATGATGCATGACATTACTTAGTTAAATATAATTTGTTATATTTAAATTAATGTCTTGTGTATGCTTGATTGATTTTCATGTATTTTTTAGTATAAGTGTTATATTAATTAAGATGAAAATCAATTTACATTGAGCATAATACATTCATAATTTAATATAATTGTTATATTAATGTAATGTTATGCATAATGTATGATTTATTAATTAATTTTAATTTGATTTTAATTAATTAAACCATAGTATGCATATTATAGGACTAATTAATTAATTTTATAATAGTTATAAAATTTGATAATTAGAAACCGTCAACCTATAATAAAGAGTTGCATGCAAAAATAGGATCTTAGGATTTATTTTAATTTTAAATTGTTTAAAATTAAATAGACCTAAGATCACATTAATTCTAAAAGGTTTAAAATTATGTCTTATTGTAGTTTAATAAAACTAAGTAGGACAAATAGGATTTAAGGTTATAAGGGAACTTCACCGATAAAGTTTTGTCTAAGGCTGGGGGTACTTATGTTGACAGTTTACGAAACCTTCCTACTTGGGAACTAACTCGGAACGGGCATTGAATTAATCTTATTCCTATTAGCATAAGATGTCACTATAGGTAAATTAAATGGTTTAATACACCTAGAAACTTTAAGAGTAAATAGGATTTAAGGTTATAAGGAAACTCCACTGGTAAAGTTCCGTCTAAGGCTGTGGGTACTTGAGTTGACGGTTTAAGGAACACCTCCCCTACCTAGTAACTAACCCAAAACAGACGTTGAACTAACCTTATTTCTATTAGCATAAGATGCCACTAGGTAAATTAAATGGATTAATACACCTAGAAACTTTAGAGTAAAGTTTTGTTATAAGAGTTATAATAAGAATATACTTAGATAGATTCATTTAGCCGGAATTTAGCTAAGTACAAAAAACCCTAAATTAATAGAATATTTAGTGGGAGCAAAATGATATATAAGATATATCAAATTTTAACTCTCAGGTTCCTAAGAGTTCACACGTGAGATTCATACTCAACTTCGTGTCACCCTGGGAGCGGTCTCCCTTCGGAAAGTGTTTGTATGGGTCAATAACAAGGTGGATAGGGAAAATGTTCATAGTAAGTAGGAGAAGGACACGTGTCAACGTATCATACAATTTCCTCCATTAGGTTGCATAGTGAGATTCCTATGATCCACCTGTTTGTCGTCCTAAAGCGACCATCCCTTTGGAGGGCCTGATTATAGAATTCGGAACAATGCAAACTCCAGAAATGGATAGGATTTCTTAGGTTAATCTTCAACAGTTGTCTTTCCTTTCGGTAGCCTATTGAAGCTTACCTCTAGGATCTGAAAATGGTAGGATCATACTTACAGGATGAATTAAGTTAGTTAATGAATCATTGATTGAACAACGATAACTAAGGACTAAAGGAATATGATTTATTCTGGTATTAGTTATTAGCTTAGATTGTCTCAATTCAGGAGAGGAGTAGCCGATCACCCTTCGGTGGCTGTTGCTTTAAACTTCTGAAGTATCGCTGCAAAAACTAAATCTAAGCTAATAACTAATACCAGAATAAATCATATTCCTTTAGTCCTTAGTTATCGTTGTTCAATCAATGATTCATACTCAACTTAATTCATGGTAGACCATTGTCCATGGGAGTTGCTTTAAACGTTTGATTAGGATTCTTTGATTGCTTGTATTTGCAGAAATGATTGGATTATTTTGTGTAATGGGTTAAGACAAAGATAAATAATACGGTCAGCTATTTGATATTTCAGCATGTCTTCTTCATTTATTCATTCATTATGCAATGTTGAAGTCAAACCTGAATATGATTCTTGTTATTGATAATATACGCTTCATCATAATGGAGGAATGTCCTTCCTTCCCTGCTCGGAATGCATCTCAAAATGTTAGGGATGCATATAACCATTGGATAAAGGCCAATGACAAGGCCCACGTCTATCTCTTGTCCAGTATGTCTAACATACTAAGCAAGAAACACGAGACCATGGTCACTGCACGTCAGATCATGGACTTCCTCCAAGAGATGTTTAAGAAGAATTAAAAAGACGGTAAATATGATTTACTTGTCATAGAAACATGTTTAGTGGAAAATGACAAAAATGCCTAGATACTTGATTCAGGAGCCACTAGCCATGTTTGCTCTTCTTTACGAAAAATTAGTTCCTTTAAACAACTTGAGGAGGGTGGATGACACTCAAGGCTGAAATGGGAGATGCCATTTCAGCTCGTGCAGTAGGAGATGTTAAGCTGTCTTTCAAAAATAGATTCTTGTTTTTACAAAACATCCACATAGTTCCTAAGATTAAAAGGAATCTTATATATATTTCTTGTCTTATTGAACAATCATATAATGTAACCTTTTCTTTAAAAGAAGCATTCATTTCTAATAATGGTGTACTTATTTGTTCAGCTAAGCTTTAAGACAACTTGTATGTATTAAGACGTAACGAAGCGAAAGCAATTTTAAATAATGAGATGTTTAAATCTGCTAATACTCAAAATCAAAGGAAAAGAATTTATCCTAATAACAATACATTACTTCAAAAACAGGCTCTCTTGACGTTTTTAAACTGTCAAGAGACCCTATTCTTGATGGTTTTAAAAACGTCATTGAAGCCAACGTCAAGAAAGCCAAAGTTCTTGACGGTTGATAAAAAAGTCAAGAATAGTGAACATTAACGTTTTATAAACGTCAAATATACATATTTTCATGACATTTTAAAACCGTCAAGAATGTACTTATTTATGACATTTTAAACCCCTCAAGAATGCACTGGTTTATGACATTTTAAAACCGTCAAGAATGTACATGTTCATGACATTTTAAAATTGTTAAGAATGTACTTGTTTATGACATTTTAAAACTGTGACGACCCAGACTTTTCGGACTGACCGTCTAAGTCGTCAATTTGACACAAAACGGTTTGTTGACAAAAGACATAGGAAGATTCAGTTGAAACCGTAAGAAAACGAAGGAAAATTTAATCGGGCCCTATTTCCAAAATTCAAAATTTCAAAGGCTGTTTACAAAAATTTAACTATTTGTAAACTTAGTTAAATCAAAATATTTTCAAACCGTCAGCGGAAGCAGTTTAAAGACAGTCCCCTATGGTAATTCACGAGTCCTTCTTGTCCCTCGTCGATCTGCCCCTCGTGTTACCTTTGCCTGAAAAGTTAAACATAAAAAGGATGAGTATTAATATACTCAGTAAGGGACCCAATACTGGTCCCGTTCGGGGAAAAATAAATTATTACCATCCTATGGTGTACCCTGCACAGTCACAGTCTTGTGATCCCGTAGGATGCACATATCAGTCTAGTGCTCCCGAAGGATGCACATATCAGTCTAGTGCTCCCGAAGGATGCACATATCAGTCTAGTGCTCCCGAAGGATGCACATATCAGTCTAGTGCTCTCGAAGGATGCACATATCAGTCTAGTGCTCCCGAAGGATGCACATATCAGTCTAGTGCTCCCGAAGGATGCACATATCTATCTAGTGCTCCCGAAGGATGCACATAAAGGGGATAATCCCGAAGGACACCCGCAGGGTAACTATCCACTAGGAAACTAATAATTTATCCCCTCAGTCCCTTCTAAACATCTTAACAGTCATGCTCAATACAGTCAAATTTCCTTATCACATAAGCTCTCCATTTAACCTCGAACGACCATATTATCCAAATTTCACCCAAGGACAGTCAAACATATCACTACATCAGTCATCAACATAAATAACCCAGCAGTCACAACATACGCTAGATAACAAGTCCACGTCAATCCATACATACATATATAAGTTTCATTCAGTCAAGCACAATATACGTTAAACTTTCAGTCCACACCCAAACAAACATCATAAACGTCATCCCTACTCAGTCCAGATATAACATTCAGTCCATATAGCCAATACATCTTAATTCTTGTTATTGAGTCCAGTAGAAAATCCCTTACCTTAAGGATTACTAAATTTTTCTTGATCGAATTTGTAAACCGAAAACAACCTAACATTAAGATAAGTACTCAACATTTTCTCCAACACATAATTCTTTTAAAAATCAACTCAATGTGATGTTTCACAACTTACCCTAGTTCACGAACCAAGCACCAATTAAGTCCAATAATTGTTGTGAACCCAACGACTTCAAGCGTCACCCTCAACCTAAGATCGAACATCCAAGCAACCAATTTAACAACATCAACAAATTCGAAATTTCAATGTAGATCCTCAAATTCATCAATTTCATCCTTACCAAAACAAACTTACAACAAACAGCGGCAGTAGCTATCGGTCGACTAATGTCGACAGAAATGCAGCGGAGCTCCGATCGTAGCTAAATGGATCGGCTGCGCGCAAGGAGGGCAGCGGCGACGGGTTCGTCTGACGTCGGAACCGATGAAAGCCCGGCGTGCGAAGAATGGATCTGAGGAAGGGGCGATTTCGGCTGACGGACGGGGCGTAGCGGCTGGCTGGGAGGTGCGCGGCTGCTGAGCTTCGTCGGAAAGGCTGAGACGGAGGCAGGCGGCGACGGACGGAGGAATGGTGGACAGATCTGAAGAAAAGGGGGGGGGCATTTCGGTTGGGCTCGGTTGGGCTCGGTCGCGAAGTTTGAGGGGTGCGTCGGCTCGGGCGTGACCGTTGGAGGCGATTCGCGAACAGGGACCGGCTCGTCGATTGCTGACCGACGCGCGCGACCCCGACTGCGTGAGCGGGGAGATGGTGCGGAGTGACCTACGCCGACGGGCTGTGCGCGAAGCTTGCGGCTTGGTTTTGGAAGACGGAGACACGGACGGCGACGGTCCTTAGGCGGCCGGCGGCGGCTGAATCTAGGGTAAGTAGAAGAGGAAGAGAAGAAGAAAAAAAAATGGAGGGGGGGGGCTGTCGCGCGAGGAAGGAGAGAGGGGGAGAGAGAGAAATTTTGTTTTTTTTTCTTTATTGTTTTATTAATAATAATAATAATGATAATAATAATATTTAAATATTAAAAATAAAATCTTATTATTTTTTTTTATTATTACCCTTTTTTTTTTCTTTTCTTTTCTTTAGGGCGTTACAAAAACCGTCAAGAATGCACTTGTTTATGTCATTTTAAAATCGTCAAGCATGTTTCAATTTTTTTTAAAAAAAATTGTAATTCAATTATATTTTTGTTCATGTATTGTGCTGATCTAATAGTCCTGTACAATTGTCCAGCAACAGTTTCATAAATATATATATGATCAACGATATTCATCAAATATAGTTTCAAAACTCGAGCATATATAAATAAAACCATTCACCATATATATATATATAATCAATTCCAAAACTTTACATAGATATGAATATTTCATGACTTTACATAGATATGAATATTCCATTAGATTGCCATAAATCCAACTCAACTTAGAAAGTCACAAAACAGGCTAGCTATAATAAATCTAATCAAAAGTATACCAATCAACCCCCCCCCCCTCCTCCCTTCTCCCTTCCTCCATATGAACAATTCAAAAGAATTATCACCTAAAGTTTCTATACATAAAGTTTCAGATTATAAGCAGCGCCACAACAAAAAATTTCCTACTTCAGAATCACAAATTATTGCTCACAATAATATGTACGAACCCAGAAAGTCAGCTAACTCAACTCGCACCTCGTTTAGTTCTGCCTGTGAGTATGATCTTCGTGTATCAATCTATAAACATGCAAAATAAATTAAATGAATGAACTCACTACAAATAAACCAATCAACTCACAAAAGAAATAGTTTGATATATAACATACCGGATCGGATATGACAATGCTTCCCTTAGTCACAATTTCTCTCATATACCTCATGACGTAGTATCCACACTCAGTACTCCCGACTTGTAGAGGACACTATACAAAATCAACAAATTTGAATAACGAAGTAATCCTAATTGCTAGTAGTCTACAAAATATAATGACTTTAAATGTTTATACTTGCCTTTACTGTTCGCCATAAAGTTTGTTTTCTACTTTTTTTAATGTTCTTTTATGACTGAAACATCGCTATTGCTCTATTTTGACAAGAAAAGATTGAACAAATTTTTAAATATTGTACATGCATAAGAATCAACACTAAATGATATAGAAGATTAACTTGCGTGTCAGCTAAGTATCTTGTAGTTGACTTCGATGTTGTCCTTAGTGAGTCAAGGTAGAATACTGTATCATCATACGCATTTATGGCCACAAGTGCCCAATGACCCCTAATTATACAAAATATTAGTACTAGTTTTTTGCAATGCAACTGATAAAATAACTTGACTTACTCAGGATTAAAAGGAGCAAGAACTATTTCGTTAGTTTTTGAGACCATCAATCTACTGCATAAGTTTCGAACTCTAGATTATTGTGAGTGTCCGGCAGATGCGAGGGACGGATCTACAAAGATGTACTGTACAATTCCTTCGAACCAAGAACAGATAAATACAAGTACCTACAAAATATTATAAACTCGTAAACGAGACACATAAATTTAGATGTAACCAAATGAAATTGACTTACGTCATATAGGCCACCAATGTAAATGTTTTGACCTCATTCATGTTACAAAGGTCAATGATGTCCTCTTGGAGCACAGAAGTCTTTCGACTAATACCAAAAATGCCAACAGGTAGTGGAATAGTGATACTAGAATCTTTCTCCATTATCTTCTCAGCGTATTTGAGAATCGACTTCAAAGCTATTGGCAAAATTGACGTCGACTCACAGACAACCTCTTTTTCCTTAGGCATTTTTTTTAAGGTTCTCTCCTAATTCAAGAAAAACATTCACTTTCAATATGATATGAATATTAAACATTTGAGTTTATTAGAGGATCACATACCTTAAAGATGTCCAACTCTACTTTGTCGTCATTTATATTGATCTCCTCCACCTCTTTCCCTTTGATTTTATCCATCAAGTTACTCTTCCCTTTCATTATTTTGATCGACTCACTCTCTTCTAAGATATTTGGCTTCGAACAGCTACCATGTCCAGATAATAGTGTAGACAAGTTTGAGTGGATATGTGCTTCTAATTCGCTATGCGCCTTCGAACTTCTTTATTCTCAAGTATAATCTCCTCCTCGTGTTTTGATGTCTTTTTTACACAATGAAAGTATGTGGTAGGAGTAACATACCCACCGACCCCACGAACACGACCATGATGCTCTTTTGTACCCAATGCTTGAGTTAAGACATCATTAGAAGAGTGTCCTTTTTGAGACGATGAATTTGTATTCACTGAAATCTCATCCTAAAACGGTAACAAAACCAATCTAAGTTATAGAAATGCTTATGTATGGTTAGTTCAAATGTGTAATCTACAAAAAGTCTTACAATTTTATGGATGACTTGCTAAACATCGTCGTTGTCATGCTCCCCTTTTTTGTTAAATCGAGCTTTCTTCCACATGATGGCTCGATCGAAATCCGCTTCATTTGAACCTTCCTTTTTCTACATTCCAATTCCATAATAAGATTAGTATAACCTTTGATAAAGTTTGATAAACTTAATAATTATGAGAACATAAATTAATTCTTACCATTTCCTCAATAAGATTGGCATAACCCTTCCTCGAAATCATATGGTTATACTTGTTCTTAGATTGTCTATCTTGTTGCAATTGTCTTTTTTCTTATTTTCAAATATATTGTTAGTGAAAAAGTAACACACAATCTAGACCTTACAAAATATATTTGTTAGTGAGAAAGTAACATACCTGAAAAGTTTCACACAATCTCGACCTTACAAATTCTTCCCAATGATGTTGATCAATAAATGAATACTTTTCTGGTGGAACTTGTAGGAGTTGCGGTTCATCCTTATGTGGCATAATGTATTTCGTTGTTAGCCAACACTTAAACTGATGAAACGAAATGCCTGCAGTTTGGAGAATATTTTTCCTAGATCTTGGATCAATGACGAATGCAGCCTAAATATTTAAAAGTAATTAATAAAGTGTACATCAGGAACATTATCAATAAAAGCACATTGAAATTATATATACCTCAACCGTACTGAATATTTTATCTTTCAGTTCTACAGGCACACTTTTCCAAGATGTATATGTGATCGGGACATGATAATGTGTTGCAGTACATATGAAAGACTTCAACTTTGCTCCATTCTCACCAATAGGTACTCCGTCTTCATTGTACATCACTACCTTCTTCTCTCCCAAACTTCTAATGCGAATTACATCGAACATAATAGTTGGTCCTCGTGGTCTACATATCTGCTTTGGGGTTTCATTTTCAGTACCAAGATGTTCATCATCCTCAATTCCAAATGTTGCATTCAACTCATCAACACTAAGTTCTTCGTCAGTAAAATTGTCCATGTGATGTATCAATCAAAATCAAAATCAAAATCAAGAAACAATTAGCATAGTACACAAGTTTTAAACAAAATGAAAAACTGATCAATTGAGATGAATGAGCATAATAAACTTATGGTACTATTAGTTTGAGAACGGTAAAACAAACCCTTATAATATTATGTAGGTATTCATCTGCCTTCACAATCTGCTCGTACGTACGTTAAGATGTTGTCATCCAAGTGGCTATTTAAATCGACATCTGGCATATCATTGGGTATTCCTTCACACTGTAGTATTGTATCACCAAGTTCGTCGTTGTTATATCTATCTTCAAAGTCTCTTTGTGGTGGAGTAAGCACAACTCACCATCTAACATCGCTTGGATCCTCAACATAAAAAACTTGTTTTGCTTGGCTTGCTAGTATGAAGGAGTCTGACTTGTGTCCTACTCTATTTAAATCAACTAAAACATAACCAAGTTCATCGATCCGAACACCGCTATTGTTCTGAACCCAATCACATTTAAATACAGGAACATTAAACGTATTATAATTGAGTTCCCATATCTCTTGTATCACTCCATAGAATGACATATCTCCAATGGGATTTTTATCTTTAGAACTAGACACTTGCATTGTTTTTGCAACTAAGCTAACTCCAATTTTTTGTACACTTCGTTCCTTATCACAAGATTGTGTGTGATAGCGACATCCATTTATTGCATAACCACTATATCTAATAACAAAAGAATGAGGGCCATGAGCAATCCACCGTAAGTTATCTGAAACTCCAGCATTTCCAACTTCAAGCTCAGTTGATACCTAACATGATAATTCTTATTTAAAGTTGGACACATAACATGTGTAACTAAATTACTAGGTTCAACACTATACCTCTCTTGTAGCCAATGTATAAAAGTTCGATTATGTTCCTCTTGAAGCCATTTCTGATTTCTAGACTTATTCTGTTATTGTAGTTGCAAAGCCTTCATATGTTTTCTTTGTGGTCATCAATTCAAACATTGTAATATAGTTTGATTAAGTATATAAAAGTCAATGAAACAATCAAGAAAGCAAGAAAAACTTACTCTGTATATAGTTGGACATCAATTGTATTTTCTAAAACATATTGATGAGCTTGATGTAGAAGTTGTTGTTGTGGTTTGAAAGGAACTCCCATGGACAATGGTCTACCAATATTTGAAGTATCTAAATGGTCTTGTGACTTGCGAGTCCCAAGTCCAATGGGATCTACTCCAGGTAAGAAATCAGTACAAAATTCAACAGCTTCTTCTATTACATAACTTTCAGCAATACAACCTTCTGAACGATATCTATTCCTCACATAAATTTTAATGACCTTCATGAATCTTTCAAAGGGATACATCCATCGAAGATATATAGGGCCACAAAGTTTGACTTCTCTAACTATTGAGATGAATCATGATTGTGAAGAATGAAGGGAAAAAATACTTTTCAAACAAACACAATGTTACCACAATATCTTCTTCCAACTTGTCTAGTTGTTGTACGTCTAATACCTTGTTGCATACAGAATTGAAAAAGACGCACAACCTAGTTATAACATAACGAACGTGTTTCGGTAGCACTGATCTTATCGCAATGGGAAACAACTGTTGTATGAGCACATGACAATCATGAGATTTTAAACTATTATGTTTTAATCTGTCATTGACACAAGGTTTCTAATATTGGAAGAGTAACATTCAGGAACCTTTATTTCAGACAAAGTCTTCAAAACACATCGTTTTTCATCCTTTGTAAGAGTGTAACACGCGGGAGGAATGAATATTTTTTTTTCACTGCTGATAGGGGCAAGCTCTGGTTGAAGTTTTAGATCAACTAAATCGTGTCTAGCAATCCATCCTTACTTTTCCCAGGAATATCAAGAAGCGTACCTAAGATATTCATGCAAACATTTTTTTCAATGTGCATCACATCTAAACAATGTCTAACATGAAGATCTTTCCAGTATGGCAACTCAAAAAAGAAGATAATCTATTCCAACAAATTTTGTCACTTCTGATCATTAACCGTTTCTTATGGTTCTTCTTCCCTCTAGAAAATTCAAGATCTTTCAATTTTAAATACACAGCCTCCCCAAAAAGTGGCTCTGGAATTGTATCAAGTTCTTTTTTACCATTGAATGACTTCTTTTGTCATCGATACGGATGATTTCGTGCTAGAAATCTACGATGTCCAATGTATGCCATTTCTTCCCATTCTTTAACCTTATAGAATTTGTATTATCTCCACAAATTGGGCATGCTTTATACCCTTTCACACAACATCCACTAAGGTTACCATATGCAAGAAAATCATTGATTGTCCACAACAAAACTAACCTTAAGTTGAATGGTTCTTCTCGATAAGCATCATAACATTCAACACCACTTTCCCATAAAAGTTTTAAATCTTCAATTAGTGGTGCTAAGTATATGCCTATGTCATCCCCCAGTTGTTTTGGTCCTGAAATTAGCATTGATAGCATCATGTACTTTCTTTTCATAAACAACCATGGTGGAAGATTGTAAATAACCATCACTACCGGCCAACAACTGTATTTAGAACTCATGTCACCATGAGGATTTACTCCATTGACTGACAATGCTAAACGAAGATTTTTGGGTTCAGAACAAAAGTCTGGCCATTTAAAGTCTACTAACTTCCATGCTGGAGAGTCTGCTGGATGTCGTAATTTACCATCCTTAATTCTTTCACTAGAATGCCAAGTCAAGTTTTCAACACATTCAATACTTCTGAATAGCCTTTTAAATCGTGGAATGATTGGAAAGTACCATATCACTTTTGAGGGAATTTGCTTTCTCGTTTCATTTGTATCCTTGACGTTTTTCCACCTTGATTGACCACATTCAGAACATTCAATTGCATTAGCAAATTCTTTTCTATAGAGACAACAATTATTCGGGCATGCATGAATCTTTTCGTATTCCATTCCTAATGCACCTAATGTTTTCTTTCCTTAATATAATGAATTTGGGAGCTCATTGGTAGTAGGTATAATTTCCTTCAAAGTTTTAAGTAATTCTGAAAAACTAGTATCACTCCATCCATACCTAACTTTAAATTATACAGTTTGACTAGAGTAGACAACTTTGTGTACTTTTTGCATCCTTCGTACAATGGTTTTTCAGCATCAATAAGCAACTTCTCAAATCCGTTTGGGTCTTTTGAATACTCCTCATGAGCAACTTCAATCATTTCTTTTACACTTCCAACATCATTATCTTCACATGTATGGATGTCAAACTTTGAAGATTCTTCATAGAAGGATGAGTTAGGAAGTTCTTCCCCATGCCAAAACCAAATTTTATAACTTTCATCAATACCATTAACATACAAGTGATCTCTAACACGTTTTCTACTATGTTTGTCACAATTCCCACATTTCAAACAAGGACAACGAATATATGAGCTAGTTGTATTAGAAAATCCAAATTTGATGAAGTTTTCCACACCCAACTCATAATCTTTAAACAATCTACTCTTGTGCATCCACGATTTATCCATCATTGTAAATCTAATGAGAAATAAAGTTATTGTCACTATTGAGAATTAAAGTGGAAGGACAAACTTAAAAACACCTAATCTTTAACAAACTTCCCCGACTTTTTGCAATTATTTTTTAACACAAGATATCAAAAACACACTTAAAAACCAAACAAAATGAGCATCACTAAACAAAGATTTCAGTCATGAAGATCGTAGCCATTTTCCATCAGTTAAGTACAGTGCGTAATCAACCATACAACAGAATACTTGAGGAAGATAAGACAATCACAACACTAAGTCTTTCAATGGATAATACAGCATAATCATTCAAATCAGAGGCAATATACTTCATATGATTAACTCTTAAAGAGAACTACCTCTTAAAGAAACTTAACACAAAATCATTAAGGTCAAAGAGGTCAGAAGATATAATTAACTCAATCTAATTATAGTAGCAAATATTTGGAGGAAATGTGAAATAAAAGCAAAATAGAAATGCACAAGGGAAGCAATATACTTCATATGATAAACTGAGCATTTTTTTAACTTATTTACCTCAGTATGAATTGTAGAAAATTAGAATTAAAATAAATATTGTAGAATGTTATGTATTATATTATTTTATGGAAATGGTAGACATGCGCAGCGCAATAAAGATCGAATTTTTACTCTAATTGCAACTAAACAAGTTTAGTGATTAACATGCATAAAATAAAATAACAAAGATAGGGTTAAAAGAAAAACCTCACCTTTGATGATTTTCTTTTCTTGTAATCTTCTCACGTGCTTTTCACTATCTCCTCACGAAATTGAAGCCGGGACTACCACTAGCGTTGACCAGCTATTCTCCAGACTTAGAATAGAGTCGTGGGACTAAAAAATGGTGGAGGAAATAGAGAGAGATGAGATTCTTTGAAGGAACCTAACCTTTAGGTTTTTTTTTTTTTTTTTTTTTTTTTATGTTCCTAAACTCAAATGAAAAAGAGTTCTTGGTTTTATTTTGTAATTCTCAATTATAAAATTAATTTTCAATTATCAAATCCAAGAGTCATTTCACCTTTGCATAACACTTGTTTACAAGCAAATTACATGCAAGAGCTTCCCTATCTCACCACTTGGCATTCTTAGTGGGGTAGGTATCTTGCATGCAATAAGCGACTTGCATACAACATGAAAGTGATAAGCTTGCCAAATCTCAACAAGTGCTATTATTTAAATTAGTCTAAGGGCAATATGGTAATTCAACATTTAAATCAAATTCAAAGTTTGACTTTTTCAAGTCCAAAGTCAACATTTTGACTTTTAACCATTTTATCCATCTTGACTAATTTCAACCTCCCAAGCACGAATCCGTATTATTTCTCCAAAATTTAAATCACATTTGAATATAAAGTCGGTCAAATTTTGATTTTTTCAAAGTCAAAAGTCAACATTTTGACTTTTTACTTCTTTGACATTTTTCATCAATTCCGAGATTCAAAATATGAATCTATGTTCATATTTAAATCATATTTAAACATGAACCTTTATCTTAAGTTATAACCGATGACTATATCAGATATATTTCTCGGTTTCTCTCTCTTTACCTAATTCGAACAATTTGAATTATTCCATCATAATGTTCTAAGTTGATTCCTTATGAGCTAGCGGGGGAACCTAATGGACCTATAGATCATGGGCTCCAACGATCCAAGATTAACTGGCTAAACTCTTTTAGACCGAGTTAATCAACCTTCGTTAACTAACGGGTCATTCCACTAAAGTCCTGTAGTTGCACTTCCCTCACTATAGATATATTTGTGTCCATGTGATATAACCATGATATTAAGTTAATCCTTCATAGGTTGTTCATAATCTTGGCTGGGTCAAAGTACCATTTTACCCCCGAGATTATATCTTTTCTCCTTAAGTCCCACTGATCCACTATTGAACAATTGGTTTAAGGTCCAACCTTTAAACCGAATCTCTCTCGAGCCAATGAGAGGGTGGGGCCCCTTGTTCAAGACCTGGATTCAGCACTTAAGGGAACAACCTATCTACTAACCCTAGAGTGGGTAGTAATGAATTCCGTCTTGCATCCTATGTCCCTAGCTATCCACCCGATTGTACCCCTGAAATGGGAGGCTTATTGGGCCAGCGCCATTGAGCTGCCCTCACCTATGCAGATCTAAAGATAATTTCGTGTGAACAGAAGTTCATAGTTAGCTCAGGATTAAGATTAAGTTACATTGGATATCTATAAACGAAATATTCAGTTTTACAAAGTTAACGGTGTTATAACTTAAAAGTGACTATTTCATGCTTCCAGTCTTATGTAAACTCTTTACATAGGTTGCCCCCACTTTCATGTCTCTCCACTAACGATTAAGGATCACATCGTTTCTACTAACTACAAAGCGGGCCGCATCCATAGTGTCCCCAGAATAAGGTGCCCAACCGTATTCGTATACTATAGACTATTTAGGCTATTTACTCGAACTTGATCCACGTTTATGTCTCTACATAAAGTTCAAGTTTATATAATAATAGCCTTGGGACCTTAGTTTATTGGCTTTAAGATTATAGTATCAATAACGACTTATTGAATAGAATATGATTACAAACTACGAGTTTTCGGACATAAATTCCATCATTATTCTACACAAAAAGTTTTAATTGACTAAACTTCATCTCTGTATTTTTAAGGATGGTGATAAACTAAAGAAAGATGCAAATGATAGTACAAAATTCTTGAAGAAACCATAAACCTAAAAAGCTCAAGACAATTTCAGAAGCATCAAAAACAGTTTTAAAAGCATCAACTTAACAGAACAAACGCACCTAATTCAGTTTGTGGCCAGAGAACCAATTGTGTATGTTTGGAAGACTTCGGTTGGCGGTCAAAAGCACCAAGATGTTTCAGAATGAAGAGATCGAGTGTGAAGAAATAGGCGTGAAGAGATGGAATTAATCCCCGGTGGCGATTTTGAATGGTGATTTCGAACGAGTGTGAAGACCAATTTCGAATGACGTCAAGAACGGGTGTGGGATAGGGCTTCCCCATCGTCAAGGACGACGATTTCAGTTGGAGATTTCGAAAACTCAGGCGTGACTACAATGTGAAGGTGGAGATTTCAAAAACTCAGGCGTGAAGAAGAAGAAGATGCGTTTTCTAGGGCAAAAGGATTATATATTCTCACATATTTCTTTTTTTTATTATTTAATCGAACTTGACGTTTTTAAAACGTCAAGAACAACATCTCACTTGACGTTTAAAAAATATTAAGAAATTCAGAAATTTACCTCTATTCTGCTTCTTATAAAAATCTTGACGTTTTAAAACGTCAAGAATTTAATAGATACTACTTGACGTTTTTAAAACCTCAAGAAAAAGTACGTGTCTCTTGATGTTTAAAAAACGTCAAGAATGTCGAATTTATAAAAATACTTGATGTTTTAAAAACGTCTATAATTTAATAGATATTACTTGACGTTTTTAAAATGTCAAGGATAAATAAATATTACTTGACATTTAAAAAACGTCAAGAAAGTTGAAGATTGGCATATCTCCATCTTTTCATAGAAATTCTTGATGTGTTTTCTTTGAAATCACCCCTTTCTTGACGTTTTTTGAAAAAAAACGTCAAGTAATTAAAATTACAAACGTCGAGAGAGCCTGTTTTTGTAGTAATGATACCTATCCTTGGCATTTAAGATTAGGTCACATTAATCTCGATAGGATCGAAAGATTGTTAAAGAATGGACTTCTAAATGAGTTAGAAGATGATTCATTGCCTTCGTGTGAATCTTGTCTTGAAGGAAAGATGACTAAAATGCCTTTTACTAAAAAAGGTTACAGAGCCAAAGAGCCCATAGAACATATACATTTAGATGTTTGTAGTCCGATGAATATAAAAGCTATAGGAGGTTTTGAATACTTCATCTCTTTTATAGATGATTATTTAAGGTATGGTTATTTATATTTAATGAGGCATAAGTGTGGAGCTCTTGAAAAGTTCAAGGAGTATAAAGCTGAAATTGAAAATCTATTAAGTAAAAAGATTAAAATATTTCAATCTGATCGAGGTTGAGAGAACATGGATTTGAGATTCCAGGACTATATGATAGAACATGGAATCCATTCCCAACGTTCAGCACCTAGTACACCTCAACAAATATAATGTATCAGAAAGGAGAAATAGAACCTTGTTAGACATAGTTCGTTCAATGATGAGCTATGCTCAATTGCCTAGCTCGTTTTGGGGGTATGCAATAGAGACTGCAGTTCATATCTTGAACAATATTCCCTCGAAGAGTGTTTTTGAAACACCTTTCGAGTTATGGAGAGGACATAAACGTAGTTTAAGTCACTTCAGAATTTGGGATTGTCCAACACACGTGTTAATGACAAATCCCAAGAAGTTGGAATCCCGTTCAAGGTTATACAAATTTGTTGGTTATCCTAAAAAAATGAAAGGTGGTATATTCTTCAATCCACAGTAAAATAGAGTGTTTGTATCGACAAAGGCTACTTTCTTTGAAGAAGACCCCATGAGAGATTATAAACCACAAAAAAAATAGTATTAAGTGAAGCAACAAATGAATCGACAATGGTTGTTGATGAAGCTGGTCCCTCATCAATAGTTGATGAAACCAACACATCAGGTCAGTCTCATCTTTCTCAATCGTTGAGAATGCCTCGACACAGTGGAAAGGTTGTATCACAACGTAACCGTTACATGGATTTACCTGAAACTCAAATTGTCATACTAGATGATGGCGTTGAGGATCTATTGTCCTATAAACAAGCAATGAATGATGTAGGCAAGGACCAATGGGTCAAAGCCATGGACCTTGAAATGGAGTCTATATACTTCAATTCAGTGTGGAAGCTTGTAGATCTACCTAAAGGGGTGAAACCTATAGGGTGCAAATGGATCTATAAGAGAAAGAGAGATTCAGTTGGGAAGGTAAAAACCTATAGCAAAAGGGTATACCCAAAAGGAATGGTAGACCCAAAAGGAAGGCTATGTTAAAGTGTCCATAGCCACTTTTTATGATTATGAAATATGACAAATGGATGTCAATACTGCTTTTCTGAATGACAATCTTGAAGAGAGTATCTTTATGTCTCACCTAGAGGGGTTCAAACCCAATGTCAGGAGCAAAAAGTTTGCAAGCTGAATCGATCCATTTATGGGTTGAAACAAGCATCTAAAATTTTTCCCATCCCAATTGGTTCCCACAAACTAATCTCATCCTAAAGGATAGGAAGGTCTCCGATGAGTAGTGTCCCAATTTAAAGTTTTTGGTAGATTTAGAGGCGTCAAACTACATAAGATTTTCTTTCTCTAATCTATAATTAGAAAGCATGCTTAGCCTTTAAGTTATAATAAGAAAATTAGTTTCTGTATTATTTTTCCAATGTATTGATATTTTGTGATTTTCAAATTAAATTGAGGAATGGTTCAATAAAATCTTCCACTGCCTAGGACTTTTATCCTATTAAACTAAACAAATAGCGAAGCAATTGTAGCAATACAATCTCATCGCTGAATTCATCCTTCACATAAGTTGCACTAATATTAAATTGTGCAGCGAAAGCAAGGATGCTCGTCTTAAAGATCAGACAACACCTTCTAGAGCCAGATCTCTCCTCATAGATCCCCAAAAGTCTAGGCCTATATTCAGCTTCAGCGCTGCTTCTAGCCACTACTCGTTGCTTCTTACTTCTCCAAGTAACAAGATTGCCCTACGAAAAAGTACAGTCTCGTGAAGTAGACTTTCTATCAACAAATAAATCCAGTCCAGTCAAAATCAGTATAAGCTTCAACACATCTTTTGTTAGCCTTCTTAAATCGTAGACCTTTACCAGGAGTTTCTTATAAACACCTCATAATCCTATTATTGGCCTTCCATGTGGTCCTCATAAGGTGCTTGCATGAAGTGACTAATGGTGCTCATAGCATAAGAGATGTCAGGTTTAGTGTGAGATAAGTAAATCAGCTTTTTCACCAAGCATTAATATTTTTCTTTATCAGCAAAAACCCTTTCATTTGAATTTTCTAGCTTCGCATTGAACTCAACGAGTGCATTAGCAAGACGACATCCAAGCATACATTTCTCAACTAATAAATCAAGGGTATAGTTTCTTTGGGACCCTAAGATGCCTTCTCTAGATCTAGTAATCTCTATCCCAAGAAACTACTTAGATTTCTGAAGTGCTTGACTTCAATTCAAACCTTATTTTCTTCTTTAGTTGAATGATCTCATCAGTATCATCTCTTGATAGCACAATGTCATCCACAGAGACAATCAATATTGTAACTTTCCCTACCTTGGAGACTTTAGTGAACAAGGTGGGATAGAGTGCCCTTAATTGTACCTCTCTGACTTGATGCAAAAGTTAAATATATCAAACCATGCTCTTAATGATTGTTTCAACCCGTATAATGACTTTTGATGTTTTCAAACCTAATTATTAAATTGAGCTTTAAATCCTGGAGGCAAACTCGTGTACACTTCCTCTTTTAGAGAGTATACAACATAGGACTACCCACATGATAGATTCAATTGGAAGAATAATTCCCCAAGTTTGACCTTAGACTTACCAGGAAACCTCTCTTGGGTGATCGAGAGGAAAACTTGTATTACATGCATATCACTAGGAAATCAGCAATCTATAGATAAAACATGCACCTTTTATCGCATCATCTTATTTTAGTCGTCTATTAAGTCGCACACTTAGAGATTAACATGACACATCTATGAATGAACGTTGCAGGAACAAGCAGCTATTCTCCAAGAAGAAGAGAATGTTTGCACATTAGAGTTGGAATGTGCCAAAGATTCACCAATCTCAAATGTTAAGTGAATGTGAGGATTCCTAACATCGGAATGATAACTTAAGTGAATAGGTGGTAGGACAAACAGATTTGATGGTAGAAGCAGTGGCAACCAGTCAAAATTAGGTGACAGTACCTGTATCGGGACATGGAGCGCAATATAGGTCGCAGAAGAAGAAAAGGGTTGCACAGAAGAGATGATTGGTGCTGTCTTAAGAGGATGGATACTGACGCGTGTAGCTCCAGTGGTGGCGCGTGGGTGATGCAAACGACGGAAAAATCGACAGAATTACATTGGTTAGTGTTTTCTAAAGGCGATGGAACCATTCATCCATGGCAGCATTGATCCGAGCATCGACGATAGTCACAATGACAACACTAAAACCAACTTTCTCCTCTATTTGATTTCTATCACTAGTTGTGTTGTCTAGGGTTTGTTCAATGTTTCGCTCTGATACCATATTAAAAGTATAGACAAAGAACACCAAAATTTACTTGGAAAACTAAATATCAGGAGAAAAACCATGAGCCTAATTAAAAGAATAAAAATTAGGAAAAAGTAAATATTAACTACCCATGGGCTTTCACCCATGACCTAGCCCATTATTTCTAACAATAACCTTTCTGGTTTGCAACATCGTGCATTGCTCCGTAAGTACTGCAACATTGCAAGGCCTACCTCTTTTGTTATTTTCTTCACTCCTTGACCTAAGTTGATGCATACTGACTTCGTTTTCACCTAATTAAGCTCAAATTTGACATCAACATCGAATGATACCCTTGATTTGTTTGATGCCTACAAAATAGTAAAAAAGAAACATAAAACCATAAAACGATCTTGAATTAAGCGAGATTTGATAACATTTTTTCTTCTACCCAAAGTCCCCAACTTAGTCCTTGATCAACCCAAGCAAAGTAGAATAAAGCACACAGTTACACACAATTGTTTGCTAAGTTGCCAAGTTACATTCTCATGCCTTAACAATTAACAAGAACTAAGCATAAAATCGAAAAAACAATCAATTGATGCACATTTAAAGTTATTTTTTCAGATCCACTCACGTATAAATGAGTCAAAAACCTTTCTACTTAAAAAAAAAAACCTAGAATAAATTTAAAGAACCCTCAATTTTCCTTCCCCATATTGGCAATAGTAAGATGGAAATGCAACTTCCTACCACTAAAGAAAGTCCTTTCAACGTGACAACAAACATATGGACTCGATAAAGCTACTCTAAGCATGCAAAACCTATGATAGTTAACTGAAAGACTAAAGTGTGCATAAGATATGGAAGAAAAAAAAATTAAAATATGCTTAAAATAATAATCTTTTTATTCATATATTGCCTCACATTGCATGACTTTGAGCGTATGTCATCGGTAAGTCAATGAAAGGCACAAGGCAACAAAGAAGTACACACAATAGCCCAAGCTCATATGCTCTATCCAGAACACAGACATACTGCGTTTCCAACTTAAATTCTAACATTGTCCTTAAGTGATAATTACATGAAAACACGAGTCAAATTGAAAAGGAAAACAAAAAACTTACCTGAAAAATGTGGCATAAGATGGATGGATGCTAGCTCCACAACAAAATAATTCTCTCAATTTTCCTAAGACCAAAAATGATAGGATGAAATTATATTAAACAAAAATAAAAATAACATAAGAGAAACCTACACTAAGAAACCAAGATAAACCCTAGTTGCCTGGCCTCAATTATGTAAGATTTGAGAACTAGAACAAGTAGGATTAGTAGTACTAGTGTCAATGATAAAAAAAAATGTTTCAGTATTATCATGATGCCAAAGAGTTAGAGACCGTTTGTGCACATCAGTTATAACTTTTGATGTCTTTAGAAAGGGTATATTGCTTGATTTATGATACGATGCATTTGAGTTCTATCGTGGATCACCTATGTGTTTCTAAGCTTTTGACTAAGCTAGGCAACAGGTTTAAGGTCATGTGATAAAAGAGGCGACCTTAATCTTTTGTGTTGCTGAAATCTATGGATATGTTGATTGCCTGCAAGGTTTCCTAAAGTAAAACATTATACGCATATAAGACGTCCCAAGATGGCGAAAAACGGTACTTAAAATATGAAGTAGCACTAGGGGTAGCGCCATGACACTAAAGTAATACATTATATGCATTTGGTTCGTAGCATCATAGCGCTCTAAGGCAGTATCACACTCAGTGCAAAATTTGAGCAGTAAAGTTATTGCCTTATTGTACCCCGCAATGTGTTATAAGGTGTAGCGACACTATAAGGCAGAGGCCAAATGTTGCCATTTTCTTCAAATTTCACCTCCGATGATGCCTCTTAACTACATTTTCACCAAATTAAACCTCAAATTGACATAAATACCGAATTTTACCCATAGTTTGCTCGAAACTTATAAGATACACATATAAGAACGTAAAATCATAGAACGATCTCAAATTAGACGAAGCTAGACATAACATTTTTGGTGCTATCAGGACTTCTCTCACCTTATTTATTAATTCTTCTATGTTATACTTCCAAGACTCTCCTTGATCACTTTGAGAATAAGAAGTAATATTAAAGTTAATAAACTTTATCTTGTCATTGCTCACTTATTCTATGCATGTGATATTTTAGCTTGTTTAAAACTACTGAAAAACTACGTAATGACTTGGGACGGACTACATAGTGAATAACTATAAAAATAGTGACAAGTTGGGACCAACTATATGGTGAATAGTTGTCAAACTATGTGGTGAGTTTGGACAAATTATATGTTGAATTAGGACCAACTACATGGTTGTTAAACTATGTTGTGAACTAGAACAAACCACATTGTGCATAGTTGTCAAACTACGTGGTATGATAATCAGTATAAGGTGAGATAGTCAGCTATGTGGTATTGAGATAATCAAGTACATGGTGCCATAATTAACTACACGATGATCAATTCATCAACAAACTATGCGTTGAAGAAGCCAAACTATGAAATAAAGGAAAATACTATAGTTGAGTGTTTGAAAGAGAACAAACGCCTAATTGGTTCAAGTTGGAAGTTGAAATCACGAGGGTTGGAGTTGGAAGTAGGAGATGGCGAGAGGATAGGATAACACATAGAAGATGAGTTTTTGCATGTAGGTAAATTGACTAACTTTGAGATGAAAATACTCACAGGACTAACACTTGGACAAATTTTTGGTAGGTAGTGTCAAACAAAGTTAAGATGAGGATGATAAGGATGGCTTAGAAAAGCCTATAAATACCAACAAGAGGAGCCCATTATATCAAATAATTTGGGGGATTCTCTTAAAGGAACTTCAAAATATGGAGGTGTGCGAATGAGAACCTAGGATCGTGGCAAAAATGAGGAGGTCCATCATTGAAAAACTATGTGCCTAAATGGTATCTGCAATGTGTCTAACAAGCTGAGTAGGTGTTAAGAAGTTAAACTAGATCTCCAACTGAAGGAGGGATGCATCCAACCTACCTAAGGAAAGGATGGCATGCATCCAATTGGTCTGTAGGAGTCTATATATGTGCCCACTGTTTGTGTTGGCTACCAAAGTGTAAACCACAAATCTATTATAAGATTAGAAAGAAAAGCTAAGAATCAAGGGTTGTTTTTGTTTAGTTAACCTTGAGAAAGGATGTGAAACCAGCGTCCTAATAGAAGGTTTTTTGTAAATTAATTTTTTTAAAGTAGAATTAACATTGAGTAGGCCTTTTGAGACAACGTGATAAAAAAGGCAAAAGGCAAAGGAATTAGACAACGTGTCATGAAGAAAGGCAGCACGGTACAATAAGCTAGATTACGCGAAAAGGGAAGGCGGCAACATACACTTAACCAATTATCAAATGATGAACTAGGTGAGGCAAGGAGGAGTTGGTTAAGTGTTAAACTTAAATGATTAGTTAGCTAATCTGTTTTGAGAGAAGTTAAATAGGATTCAATAATGATTAATTCAAGTGTTTGGATAAGAGGAAGTACTATTAGAGGAGTAAAATGTGAGGCTTAGTTGTAGGACCAAGTGACAAGAGGGAAGAAAAGCTAGGCGATAAGAAGGAGAGAGAGGGAAAAAGAAAGGCTTAGCTGAGTAAGAGAGACCATTCAAAAGAAAAGCAAGCTTTTGAAAAATGTTTTTACCACCAAAGTCATGTTGTTATATTGTCATGTTATTAGAAATGCTCATGCTCTAATCTCATCTATACATATGAAAAAATATAACCAATTTGAAGTATGTCTATGTTTGTGAAGTTGTATTGTTGTGATGCTTGTATGTATACAAAACCATTAGCCTTATTTCCGATCAAAAGCTAGCTATTATGTAGACATAAAAGTGTAGACTTTCATGCGTTGAGTTGTCCACTTGGTAGAACGATGCGTGAACACATTGAGTGGTATGTGTTCATGTAGTAAAAGCTTCTACTATATGGTAGGACATCAAGCGATATGAAAAATTAGCAATTCTTTTATTAATAATTTGTTACAACCCAAGCGTACAACTTACAACTTAAAGGATCCAAAACTTGAGCTAATTACGACTATGTGGCATATCAAGTACTTAGCAGTGACCTCCTCTTGCCTCACCTGATCGCACTTCTTCGCTTAACTTGGAGAGGGAATACTTAAAATGTATGCCAATAGCTTAGTGATTGACATAATTTAGAAATATGTTTTAGGAAATACAATTATATACAATAAAAACTTTCTTATTTTTAGTAATGTCTTAACACCTCACTACGTGTTAAACAACACAGTAACCATATTAGCATCTACTTATTCTTAACGCCTGAAGATTTAACTTCCTAAACGTAGGGACTACTCTGATGAATACCGCTTCACCATCAACATCCCTACAAACCTTATTCAAAACCAGTTGCTCTGACCTATGTAGATCTGAGGATAATCCCGTGTGAACATGAGTTAATAGTTAGATAAGGATTAAGATTAAGTTAGCTAGGTCATCAATAATTGAAATAGTCAGTTTTATATAGTAAACAATGTTATAACGTAAAATGATTATTTCATGGTCCCAGTCTTATGGTAAACACCCAAACTTATTCATATACTATAGAACGTTTAGGCTATATACTCGAACTTGGTCCATATGTTTATGTCTCTACATAAAATTCAAATTTATATTTAAGATAGTCTCGAGACCTTAGTTTATTGGATTCAAGAATATAATATTCAATTTCACTAATAATTCATCAATAACAACTTTGTTGAATGTAATATGATTTTAAACTACAAAATATGAGTTTTAGGACATAAATTCCACAAAAACTCCCAAAAATATGATCTCTCTCCTATATAATTGTAGAAAATAGACTCCTAAATTTTATAGATTCCATGTCATCTTACAATTATTTTAAAGACAAAGGTGTTTAAAACCAATTTCTTATAAAAAATTGATTAAGAAATCTCTTTTAAATATAATGCATTACTTAATTTTAATCGTTAAAAAACAAACAAAAAAGAGTCATATTTAAAAGGAAGTTTTTAAAATGGCTTTAAAAGAGTTTAGAAAATACTTAAGAATTTTTAAAATCTTAATTAGAAATCACATAAGATTTAAATTTGTAGATTATACATTGATGTCATAGAAAACACTCATATTGATTGCATTGATGACCCAAAAAAAGTCATAAAAGTCCAAAAGAAAACCTAAAACTTTGGTTTGCTTCTATCAAAAACGTTTTTTATTTCTTTCAATCCATTAACTTTAAAGAATTTTCACTACTATTAATTCTATTCTCAAATTGTTGAGAAAATGTAAAAAAAATAAAAACTTTCAATGTTTTTTGTTGTTAGTTTTAGTCATAAATCAGTAACACCCAAAAAAAACTATCATAATTAAGTAAGAATCTAAAGAACTCCATTTTGGCTTTAATTACTTTTATTTATCCCTATCCTGTGTTATATAGATATTAAAATCCATTAAATTGAAACCATCAAATCAACTTTGAACCTTCCCTTTCCCAAAAGAAATAATATATATTATCTTCACCCGCAGTTAAAAGTGATAGAAATAAGACTTGAAAATGAAAACTATGTATAAGTTCAGCAAGTCACAAAGAAATTAGCCGAGAAATCATACATTATATATATCAAAAGATAGCATAGTACATATTATTTAAAACAGAATTATGTTTGGGTTTCATTTATTTTACACGAGGATAACCATTATTTAGTGTTACAAAATCCTCACAACATCTTATAGAATCAACCCTAACCCAACATACTTATTCATATCATATTATTATTGTGAACGTGCGAAAACATGTTGAACCTTATTTTTTAAGGTGAGCTTCAATGTCCTTAGCAAGGTTATTCATAGCCTCATGATACTTGTCAGGGTAAGGAGGACCATCATTAAGTTTCTCATATTCCAAGGTAAAAATTATCGCGCTACGACCGGGTCCTTTTGGAACAACTTGATATGTTGCAACGAAGGTTTTGTAATGCTTAAACACATCTCCTTCCAATCCAACCATTCTTATCACAAGGTTTTTGTCATCGAATTCCACGCGTTCTTTGAAAACTTCGGCTCTATCATCTTAAAAATCATAAAACAACATAAAGAGTAAATAAAAACAATTTAGAGATCGTAAAGATGAGTTATTCATGGAAATAAACAAAGACAGAAAAGAGAAAAGTGTGCTATTAAGTGATCGTGGTCATGAGATCATTTTACATACCGATAGTATAGTTCCAAACTTTGACGGAACCGTGACCATGTTTGCTCCAGTCTCCATCATGATGTTTAACTTTTTGGATTAACTTTGGAGAAATATTTGTAATGTTAGCAATTTGTTCTTTAAAGAGTTTGTAAAATCTATGGGGAGGTGTGCTTATTTCTACTTCACTCTCAAGCTTTCCAACAAGAGCCATGTTTAAAGAATTGCTTTACAAAACACTCCCACAATTAACAGTTTTGAAAATGTTTTGCTCCCTTTTAAAGCAGCCTTCAGATATATTATATATATACTTTTTAATACATTTCATTTTTTTAGGGTTTTATTATTAACTTTTATGTCGTAGTTGTTCTTATGTGCTAGCCAGCAGGTAAACTACAGGGTTGGCTTTATCTCATGCAAGTTACAAAAAGAAAAGTAGATTAATTATTCTCTTTTCTTGAACTATATGTTTGCGTTATTTATTTATTTATTTCCTTTTTTTCGTTTTTACTTTTTGAAGGGTAGTTTTGAAAATCTCTTTTATTTACAAAATTACAAAAAAGAAAAATAAAATAGAGAATTGGTAAGAAGTGTAAAAAACATGATGATATTTCTTCTTCTTTTTCCCATGGCTAGCTTTATAATGGAACTACTGTTTTTCATATTTTCAACTACCAAAAAAGAAATAGGGTGGTGGTAGTTTTGCAAACTTGATGATTTATTTCCTTTTTTTTTTTTTTTTTTTTCATAATTGTACCATAGATGCCAAAATTACTGTGTGACATGTTTGAAATTATGCCAATGTTTTTAAAATTTTCTGTGTACCATTGATACACCCATTAATTTATAGTCCTTTATTAATAGACTAGGCCATTTTTTACCTTCTAGATGTCTATAACTTTTCAACAATTTTTTTTTTTGTTATCAATAATAAATTTGTGTTGCTAATAAATAAGTTTAGTACATAATGAGGGGCGAATCCAGAAATTTTATATAGGGGACACCAGACATTATATAATAAACAAACTAAAAAATGTTAAAAAAAAAAATTCAACGTTTCATTGATACTCCAATTAACATTCACTGCATTTGTAAAAATAAAGAAAGACCGACAATTTTCACATGATTTTTTATAATATAAATATATAAATTTAAAATTTACATCAAAAGAAGAAGAGAAAAAAGAAAGAATAACACATTTCTCATGGAATATTGTTGTGAGAGTGGAAGTTTGGATCACCGACTTTGTTGTATTTTCTTAAAAAAATTTGTTATATAACAAATGAGGGCTAGAAAATAAGTTAGAGTTTTATCTTAGATGAGTCTTTTTCCTCTTTTTAAAAAATTATCTTCATTTTAGGAAATTAAATTATCTTCCTCCTAGGAAATCATTGAAATTTAGGAAGAAAAATCAAATTATCTTTCTTTTAGGAAATAATTGAAATTTAGGAAGAAATTTGATATTTTTGAAAAGAAAATTATTGCTATTTGAGAAAAGAAAATTATTGATGTTTGGAATACAATGTATTTTGTGACAATTTAGGAAGAAATTTAATATTTGAGGAAAGAAAATTATTGATATTTGAAATAAAAACTGTTTCGTAAAAATTGTTGTAGCAGACTTGAACTCACAATCAAATCGTTGTGCAAGGGCACAACCACTACAGCAAAAGCAAAATTTAGACATAATGAAGCTACATTTAATATATATTGTAATATAATATTTTAAAATTAATATTAAAATACAAAAATCAATAATGTAAGGAGCACGTGCCCTTTTGACCCGTTAATAAATCCACCCTTGTTCATAATATATTAAAAAGTTATATATTGGCCATGGGTAGCTACCTAGGAAAGATTTAAAACTTTAAGATAGAGTTTATTTTAATATAATAGAAAATTTTATGAAAGAACAAAGACATGCTGCGTTTAAGAGAAAAGTTAGAGCGAATATGTTGATCAACGAAAAATATTCTAAAGAAGGAAAAGTTTTATGAAAGAAAAATAAAGAACTGTATTGTAACCCCACAAGGCAGAATGGAAAACAACAAATTACTGCAAAAATGTTTTAGAGAATCACACATTCAAAAAAAATCAAGGCACACTTCCTACAGGAATATGGCAGATCTAGCTAGACATTTTGATGGGTTCTTAGCACACAGGTACGAATTGGGCTAAGTTTTTATTGGAGTAAAGAATGAGGTTTGAATTCAAGTCTAAAGGTGGCTAAAAAATAGATGTGTAACACTGGGTTTAATGGTGTTGATACTATGTTAATTATATATATATATTTGTTACTGCCTGAAGAATTGGCTAAATATATTTGATTAAGTTCCCACCATGGTTGACGATCTATTTTCTTGGTTGTTCCAAAATACGTCTCAAAATATTTTTTGTCTCAGTAGTTTACGTTAAAGTTGTAAAATTTGCAAAACATTTCTTTCCCTATTTATATTATTTTTCGATTTGATTTTGGTGTCATATTTACCTTTTTTTAGAGTTGTGTTGCTTTATCCTGTAAATTGTTTCCTTACCGCTTTGTTATTTAATATCTCTTGTTGCATTTGTTGCTAGAGTGGCTGCATATGTTTTGACTTGTTATCCGCTGACCTTTTAGACAAAAGTTTCAGTTCGAAGCATTCGTTCGTCTGTGTTTTTTTACTACTGTACTTGTGAGTGGTTTGCTAAAGACTATGTTGAATCCAATCATACTGCACTCTTTCAGGAGAGCCTAAAATCAATTCAACTAAGAAAGGAGCTCTCATTAACTTAGGGGAGCCTTAACTTACACTAGTGAATGGAGTTCATGAGTGAAAGAGGAAAGATAACTTCAAGTGAGAGGAGTCTCCCACAATTAAGGGAGTGTAAGTCATTCAACACTAATAGCAACATACTTATGGGGAGCCTAAGTTCAAAAGAGAAGAAGTCTCTTACTTAAGGGAGAGTCTAGAAGTTCATTGAGTTAACTTTACGGTTGTCAAAGTAATCTTGAGTACAAATAAGTAGAACATTGTGCTTGCTTAACTCTATTATATTAATGGATTTTCTTTCTTGTGCACACCACCCTTAAGACGTGGGTGTTGGATTCCCAAACATGGTTACCAATTGTTGTGTGTTGCTATTGTTTCTCTTTGTTGCTTTTATTATTGTGTTTCTACTTGCTAGGACATGTTGTGTGACAAGTCTTTATGTACTAAAGAATCACTTTCTGGAATTTAAATTGGTACTACTGTAACACCCCAAAATTTTTAAGTTATTTTTGTTATCATTTTATTAATTTTGGGTGTTATTTTGTGAAATGGTTTTAATTTGTGGAGATTAAGTGTTTTGGAAAGATGTGGGGTTAATGGTTGAAAAATTGGTAATACTATTATTATCATTATTATAATTATTAAGGAGAAATATAAAAGAGGTGATATAAGGGTTATTAATGAAGTGAGAGGGAAAATTAAATGGGAATAGGAAGAGATGAAGGAAAAGATGAGTTATTTGGGGGAAATTAAATAATAATAATAATGGTATTAATGTTATTATTATTATTAGCATTTTAAATATTTAAATACACCCTCGGGATGCGTTCCATAGTTACTATTCATCTTCTTCCTCACAAAGAACCCTAGCCGCAGCGCCCCATTCATTGTGCACCTCCGACCGCCGCGAACCCCACGACTGACGCAGCTGCTGCACGACGACGATCGCCGGACAAAGCCTTCAGCCGCTCGCGTCTCAGTCGTTCAGTCGCACGGGTTCTAGCCGCACGGGTCCACGCGTCCGTCTTCACCGAGCCGAACGAGTGGTGGGTCGCGTTCCTTCTCCGCCTCGCGTCTCCATCCATCAGCTGCAGCCGCACGCGTCCGTTGACGTCCGAGTCGCGTCCCTCCGGCCGAGCATTTCGTTTCAGTTGAGACGCGAAGCCGACGTCTCTGTCATCAAGCCGCACGCGTCCAGCCGCCAGCATTCAGCCGTCTTCGTCTGTACGCAAGCCGTGAGCCTCAAGATCAGAGTCGCGTCCGAATAATAAGTCGAGCGTCTCCCCTGCTTCTAGCCGCACGAGCGAGTTCTCTTGTGACGACCCATCATTTTCTGACTGACCGTCTAAGTCGTCAATTTGACACAAAACCGTTTGTTGACGAAAAACATAGTAACTTTTAATTGAAACCATATGAAATCGAAGGAAAACATTTAATCGGGCCCTATTTCAAAATATGAACTTCTAAGGTACTGGTTACAAAACTTTAACTATTTGTAAATTCAGTTCAACAAAACGTTTATATAAAAAAAATCGTTAGCGGAAGCAGTTTAAAGGACAATCTTCTATGGCCATTCACGAGTCCTTCTTGTCCCTCGTCGGTCTGCCCCTTGTATTACCTTTGCCTGTAAAGTTAAACATAAAAAGGGGTGAGTATTAATATACTCAGTAAGGGACCCACTACTGGTCCCGTTCGGGGAAAAATAAATTATTAGTATCCTATGGTGTACCCTGCACAGTCACAGTCTAGTGATCCCGAAGGATGCACATATCAGTCTAGTGCTCCCGAAGGATGCACAT
>CM046892.1:6190767-6415882 GCA_025688845.1 Cucumis hystrix | reverse complement strand
TTAAATATTTTTTTTATCTTAAATGGAATTGTATTTGGATTAAGTTGGTCTATGGTTGCTTGAAGGTCCAAGCGAAATTGGTGGAAATAGGACGGTGAATTTCCATTTAAGGTGGTGTTGGATTCAATCCTAATCTTGAGGTAAGCTTGGATAAGCTTGGTTACTAATTAAAACAGTAGGGTGATAATTAACAGAATGATTGATTTTAAATTTTACTGGTGGTTAGGTTTGAGTATTGGGAGAACCTGATTATCGACCAGTGAATTATTTTAGCAAATCTCCAGGTAAGAGAATTTTCCCCTTTTTGTTTGAGATGCAGTACTATTGGTGCATGATGTGATTATACGTATTTATGAGATTATGTATGTTGAGCTGAATGTTGATTTTATGATGAGCATGTATAGCCTATAGTGTTAAGTTGGTCTGCTGGTTAGAGTCGTACCACGAGGGGTCCATTAAGGTCCTCCCCTATATATGTTTGAGTATTATTGAGACGTGATTCGACGGGATCACTTACAGCCCGACTCTCCTTTAGGGTGATTCCTTTGGGTTCACCGAGAGCCCAGTTCAGTCCCGGTGGGACTACTGGATAGTGTGCGTTCGGGAGCACCATAGAGCGTGGTACTTTATTATAGGACTCTAACAAAGAGACTAACAACACATAGGTAGACTAAGTATGGGTCTCTTACTGAGTATAATTTTATACTCATTCTTTTAAATGTTTAATTTTCAGGTAAGGGTAAAGGCAAGGGCAAGCTGGCGAATGATAAGAAGTGACCGTGGTTCGCCATAGGGAATAGTTCAGCTTTTCCGCATTTATGTTTCAGAAATTATTTTTAGGATTTCAGAACTTTGGTAAAATTATTTTAATGTATTTCTTTTATTTTATGGGCCCAAACTAGTATTTTGTTTACCACTTTAATTACTTATTTATTTTCTTATTATTTAAATTTCTTTCAACTTATAAATTAATTTTCCTTTTAAAAAAAAAAAAAAAACTATACTTATTTAAATAGTAATAACCTCAACCTTCTAGTAAAGTTGGGTTTTTACATTAGGGCAGGGCATGAAACGTAGAGACTTTAATATCTAATTGTTTGGATACATAATGCAACATTTTTATGACTAGCTTGTCACGCTTCGCCCAAAAAGCTACTCTATGCGACCAAGAGGATACATGCCCGCCTAGACATTCTACGCAATTCTCTTCGCGAGATAGTATGGAAAATGCCTAGTAATCAGATTAAATACAATCTCTTAAATGTGGTACATGAACTTGAATGCAATAAGGAGACTTCATTGATATTCAATTAGCATAGTACATTCAATACTTGGTATAAAATTTCCTTCACGGAACTATATACAACTTAAAATAACATTTAGACTCTTCTCACTAGCTTCTACATGGTATGCGAGTGTGACAGTGGCCACAACCAAAAAGATGCATTCACGAATGGTATAGCAAGCATTTAAGGTCGCAAGTTTAATGTTGGATCCTTCGCTATCTGGGGGGAGGGGGTATAAAAACAAACATTTGAAAGGTTAGACAAACATTTGAAACGAGGCGGAGAAGGAACGCGACCCACCACTCGTTCGGCTCGGTGAAGACGGACGCGTGGACCCGTGCGGCTAGAACCCGTGCGACTGAACGACTGAGACGCGAGCGGCTGAAGGCTTTGTCCGGCGATCGTCGTCGTGCAGCAGCTGCGTCAGTCGTGGGGTTCGCGGCGGTCGGAGGTGCACAATGAATGGGGCGCAGCGGCTAGGGTTCTTTGTGAGGAAGAAGATGAATAGTAACTATGGAACGCATCCCGAGGGTGTATTTAAATATTTAAAATGCTAATAATAATAATAACATTAATACCATTATTATTATTATTTAATTTCCCCCAAATAACTCATCTTTTCCTTCATCTCTTCCTATTCCCATTTAATTTTCCCTCTCACTTCATTAATAACCCTTATATCACCTCTTTTATATTTCTCCTTAATAATTATAATAATGATAATAATAGTATTACCAATTTTTCAACCATTAACCCCACATCTTTCCAAAACACTTAATCTCCACAAATTAAAACCATTTCACAAAAATAACACCCAAAATTAATAAAATGATAACAAAAATAACTTAAAAATTTTGGGGTGTTACAGTAGTACCAATTTAAATTCCAGAAAGTGATTCTTTAGTACATAAAGACTTGTCACACAACATGTCCTAGCAAGTAGAAACACAATAATAAAAGCAACAAAGAGAAACAATAGCAACACACAACAATTGGTAACCATGTTTGGGAATCCAACACCCACGTCTTAAGGGTGGTGTGCACAAGAAAGAAAATCCATTAATATAATAGAGTTAAGCAAGCACAATGTTCTACTTATTTGTACTCAAGATTACTTTGACAACCGTAAAGTTAACTCAATGAACTTCTAGACTCTCCCTTAAGTAAGAGACTTCTTCTCTTTTGAACTTAGGCTCCCCATAAGTATGTTGCTATTAGTGTTGAATGACTTACACTCCCTTAATTGTGGGAGACTCCTCTCACTTGAAGTTATCTTTCCTCTTTCACTCATGAACTCCATTCACTAGTGTAAGTTAAGGCTCCCCTAAGTTAATGAGAGCTCCTTTCTTAGTTGAATTGATTTTAGGCTCTCCTGAAAGAGTGCAGTATGATTGGATTCAACATAGTCTTTAGCAAACCACTCACAAGTACAGTAGTAAAAAAACACAGACGAACGAATGCTTCGAACTGAAACTTTTGTCTAAAAGGTCAGCGGATAACAAGTCAAAACATATGCAGCCACTCTAGCAACAAATGCAACAAGAGATATTAAATAACAAAGCGGTAAGGAAACAATTTACAGGATAAAGCAACACAACTCTAAAAAAAAGGTAAATATGACACCAAAATCAAATCGAAAAATAATATAAATAGGGAAAGAAATGTTTTGCAAATTTTTACAACTTTAACGTAAACTACTGAGACAAAAAATATTTTGAGACGTATTTTGGAACAACCAAGAAAATAGATCGTCAACCATGGTGGGAACTTAATCAAATATATTTAGCCAATTCTTCAGGCAGTAACAAATATATATATATAATTAACATAGTATCAACACCATTAAACCCAGTGTTACACATCTATTTTTTAGCCACCTTTAGACTTGAATTCAAACCTCATTCTTTACTCCAATAAAAACTTAGCCCAATTCGTACCTGTGTGCTAAGAACCCATCAAAATGTCTAGCTAGATCTGCCATATTCCTGTAGGAAGTGTGCCTTGATTTTTTTTGAATGTGTGATTCTCTAAAACATTTTTGCAGTAATTTGTTGTTTTCCATTCTGCCTTGTGGGGTTACAATACAGTTCTTTATTTTTCTTTCATAAAACTTTTCCTTCTTTAGAATATTTTTCGTTGATCAACATATTCGCTCTAACTTTTCTCTTAAACGCAGCATGTCTTTGTTCTTTCATAAAATTTTCTATTATATTAAAATAAACTCTATCTTAAAGTTTTAAATCTTTCCTAGATAGCTACCCATGGCCAATATATAACTTTTTAATATATTATGAACAAGGGTGGATTTATTAACGGGTCAAAAGGGCACGTGCTCCTTACATTATTGATTTTTGTATTTTAATATTAATTTTAAAATATTATATTACAATATATATTAAATGTAGCTTCATTATGTCTAAATTTTGCTTTTGCTGTAGTGGTTGTGCCCTTGCACAACGATTTGATTGTGAGTTCAAGTCTGCTACAACAATTTTTACGAAACAGTTTTTATTTCAAATATCAATAATTTTCTTTCCTCAAATATTAAATTTCTTCCTAAATTGTCACAAAATACATTGTATTCCAAACATCAATAATTTTCTTTTCTCAAATAGCAATAATTTTCTTTTCAAAAATATCAAATTTCTTCCTAAATTTTTTGGGTGTACCAAACCCATACAAACTCACCCCAAATGGCTCAAAAGGTTGCAAGAGGCTAAACTTGAAGATGGCTCAAGTAAAAAGAGGTTTCGGCTCAGACACGGCTCGGTGAAGAGAACTCGCGCGTGCGGCTAGAAGCAGGGGAGACGCTCGACTTGTTATTCGGACGCGGCTCTGATCTTGAGGCTCACGGCTTGCGTACAGACGAAGACGGCTGAACGCTGGCGGCTGGACGAGTGCGGCTCAATGACAGAGACGTCGGCTTCGTGTCTCAACTGAAACGAAATGCTTTGCCGGAGGGATGCGACTCGGACGTCAACGGACGCGTGCGGCTGCAGCTGATGGATGGAGACGCGAGGCGGAGAAGGAACGCGACCCACCACTCGTTCGGCTCGGTGAAGACGGACGCGTGGACCCGTGCGACTGAACGACTGAGACGCGAGCGGCTGAAGGCTTTGTCCGGCGATCGTCGTCGTGCAGCGGCTGCGTCAGTGGTGGGGTTCGCGGCGGCCGGAGGTGCACAATGAATGGGGCGCAGCGGCTAGGGTTCTTTGTGAGGAAGAAGATGAATAGTAACTATGGCACACATCCCGAGGGTGTATTTAAATATATAAAATACTAATAATAATAATAACATTAATACTATTATTATTATTATTTAATTTCCCCCAAATAACTCCTCTTTTCCTTCATCTCTTCCTATTCCCATTTAATTTTCCCTCTCTCTTCATTAATTATCCTTATATCACCTCTTTTATATTTCTCCTTAATAATTATAATAATTATAATAATAGTATTACCAATTTTTCAACCATTAACCCCACATCTTTCCAAAAGACTTAATCTCCACAAATTAAAACCATTTCACAAAATAACACCCAAAATTAATAAAATGATAACAAAAATAACTTAAAAATTTTGGGGTGTTACACCTAAAATCACTTCATTTGATTGTGTAGATGCATGACTGCTAGACATTTAACACGAATCTCTCCGCAAGATAACACGCTGAACAGCTAGTAAGCGAAATAAAGGCAAAGATCAATCTTAATGTGATATACCAATTCATTTTGAAATACATCATTGATTTATAATAAAAGAGTACAGTTTTCACAAGTACAAAGAGTTCCCTCAAAATGTAAATACACAAGTCTCAAACAACATTTTTTTCTGCTCGCCTAATACTACATGTTATGCAAGCTGACAGTGTCTACTACAACGATGATGCGATTCATTTATGGCACGAAAAACAATTAAGGCAGTAAGTCAAACATTGGATGTTCTTTGCTACATGGGAGGGGAGGATAAAAACAAACATTTGAAAGACAAAACATATACATGTTGATTAATGCATTACTTCTAAGTCAATTAATGAAAAAAAAAATAGAAACCACCTTTCTTCTTCTTTTTTCGCTAAAACTGTCAGACCCACAACCTTCTTCCAGACAATTTCTTATTTATTTATTTATTTTTCTTTAAAAACAAATTAATGCACAAGAAAAATAACTTAGCAACCTTGTTTGTTTGTTTTTAGTCTCAAGACCCTCGGTTCAAAATCAACCTACCAAAATTTCCTAGCATTTTAAAGAAAGAATAAAAGAAATCAGAGCCTACAAGATGAGTGAAAGTACTAATTTCTTCTATTCATAAAGAGAGCGCGTATTGTTATAGATGATGAGAACGCATCAATTACACATTCCCACTACAAGAATTTTCATCTTTGCCGATGCATAAAAATGTGGGTAGTTCTTAAGAAAAATGTGGGTAGTCTCTTTGCCAACATTTTTTTTGCGTTGACATGGTTTGTGGCCAAAGCATGATCTTCTTTTCCTTTGCCCACATTGCTGACGTTGCGTCGGCAGAACTGCCCACGCCAAATAAAATTGTGGGTAGAAAAGAAATTTCTATCCACGAAAAAAATGTCGGCAAAAATGTGTTTTTGCCCCTGATCATCATCACGTTGGCAAAAATAGATTTTTTTACCAAAAAAAAAAAAAAACGTCAGCAAAAAGGTATTTTTGTCCACGACCATCATCACGTTGACAAAAATAGATTTTCTGGCCACGAAAAAAACATCGACATAAAGGTATTTTTACCCACGGTCATCATCATATCGACAAAATTAAACTTTCTAGCGTGTTTGTTTTATGGGCAGAAATTGTTTCTACCAATGAAAAGATTTTTGTCGGCTAAAAGAACATTTTTTACTACAAATGATGTGTCAATAAATAATATTTATTTCTTTTTTTCCTATGCACAGAACGTCGTTAGAGCTCTCTAACTGCAACATATTTCTAGCCACACAAAAGAATGTGGCAGAAACGATTTAATTTTTTTTCACATTTATTATTAATATTGTATGCTTCTAAATTAATTGTCTAACATAGTATGTATTTTCTGTCTATAACAAAATATATCGAATATTACAGCAAAAAATTTAAGAAGAAAAATATTTCTAACTATTAATACTTTTGTCCAACATATGACAAACCATAATTTAATACTTTGTCAAAATATGACAACCCATAGCTCTTTAGTATATCAAAGTACATATATGAGATATATAAAATTTCATTTTGGCATACCAAAATGAACAAAAATAGTCATTCTAAAATGAATAAAAAAATATTAAATTAAAAAAGAATGGTTAACTCAATATGAAAGTTTTAAAAAAATAGTCATTTTCTGCTCCTTCAAACTACATAAACCTGAAAAAGGTACATTAAAATGAATAAGAACATGCTAAATCTTAACTACTTGTTTTAAAAGGAGTTTAGGTGACATTTTAACTCTTAAAACTACACTTACATGCCCCAAGTGCAACTTTAAAACTAAAGTATAACTACAAATGTGCTAAAAAATGTATTAACTCTCAAAGTCGACCTACAAAACAAGTTTCAAATGCCCAAGTGTGATCATGAAACACAAAATCAACCACAATAAATCTAAAAAGTGTCTAAGTCTACAAACCATCCAAAAAGCTAAAAAAATGTGATATACTTTAAAATGTCATGTATGTTTCAAAGTATCCAAAGACCTAAAATTGTCATAGTTTTTAATCAAAACGATAAGCTTAAAACAAGATACATATAGCCTAAGTGTCTAAATGTCTAAGTGATACTTCTAGAAACCATCCAAAAACCTAATTATGAAATGTCATTATATGCATGATTAGCTATCGTAACTGCCATAAAATATTTAAACTCAAGTACAAAAATAAACGTAAAATGTATACATTATTGGCTACTGTAACTAGAAGATAGCCGAACATAATATTGAAACATGCTTTAACAATATAATTTTTTTAATTTTAGTTTAGAAAAATACTTAAGTTTTTTAAGGTGCATCATCTTCCTCTTCCTCTCCTAGATCCAACTTTTTTTTTATGTCAACTGATCTTTGTTCCCATTTTGCAAGTTTATTGGTTAAATTTTTATTGTCTTCTTTAAGGTATGTCATCTCATTCTTCTCTTTCTCACGTGTAGATGACACATTACTACCTAACGATTCACCACTTTTTGGGTTGATAGTTTATATCTATTTCCCATCTATCACACATTAATGTTCCAATCCTCGTGTGTTATCCTGTCTCGTCGATGGGCATGAGCTTCAATAGGATAATCAAATCGACAATAATCTTTGTGCAAGCCTGCTCTAAATTCTCTAAAAGTATTCTGCATCTTTTCTTCCAAGTATTTTCTTACGACCATGTTAGTGGGGTCAAATATAGTCTTCAAGTTCTCACGACTCAATGAAATGGTGTTTCGAACTGCAGTACTGATGCCTAACGCAAGTTTAAGGGCAAAAGCAGTTACTGGTTTTCCTTCCTCTTCGTTAATCTCTATCTTGATCTTTCCATGTTTTTCTACAAACTTGACCAGTTCAATGTTTCGACCATACCCTCCAACACCCCTTTTTTCTTTTTAGTTCGTGATTGAGATCATAAAAGTAAAACAAATTTTAGATTATCATATTAATTCCTGATGGAGTGGAAGGATAGACTGGTGGAGTGTTTGTTTGTTCAACTTCAGTCAATGGCAATTGTGCTTGATCTGGACGTACTATTATGCTACAAAATCAACTATAATGGTTAGACTTTAAAATAACATGTCATTATTAAATTTATTAAATATATAATATATACCTTATTCATTACCATATGAATCCAAAGATTCTAGTTATTCAGGTTCGCCATTTATAAAGTTGTCATTGATTGGGGGATTCATCATGATTATCTATCTCTTCATGATCAACAACAGTAGGCTCAACATCACCTCTACAAAATGGGATATCATGTATGGATTCATCGACCCCAATTGAACTAGATTCTTCTAACAACTCAACTCTATCATCTTCTAATTCTTCAACTTCTAGACATCCCATGTTTATTTTGGACAATTTACAAAAAAATTCAATTATTACAGAGTTATGGATCGTCAAGGTAGAAAACTTGCACAACTTGAGTAGCTAATATGTATGGGTCATCATTGTACCAAAAACGGGAAGCATTGATTATTTTAAACTCTAAATCACAACAAAATTTGTTCTTCTTGACATTTGTGTCAAACCAATTACATTTGAAAAGACATATACATCTACACTTAGGATATTCTGTGGATTCCTATTGAATCTTTCCTCTATTTCCTCTTAGATAAATCGAGCAGAAGGTAAAACATTCATTCATAATGAATGCTTCTACTATGGAACCCTCAGGACGAGCTTTGTTTCGTACATATTGTTCTAATGTTCGCAAGATTCTCTCTATGGGATACATCGAACTATAGCTTACTAGACCAACAATCTTTGTCTCAGTCAGTAAATGAACTGCAAGATGTATTATTACGTCAAAAAATGTGGGTGGAAAAATTCTTTCAAATTTGTAGAGTATGATCACAATATTGTCTTCCAAACGATTCAGATCACTGATACTGACTGTCTTTGCACACATATCACGCAAAAAAATTACATAACTCAACAATAGTTGTACCCACATCCTTATGTAAGTACGCTCGTACAACAATAGGAATAAGTCGTTAGAGTAAAATGTGAGAGTCATGAGTCTTTTGTCCTCATAATTTTCCATCATTAACACTCAAACATCATGATATGTTTGAAACAAATCCATCAGAACATTTAACTGATGTCAAGAACTTACAAAAGTCTATTCTTTCCCTACCAGTTAATGTATACATAGCATGTGGTTTTATCAGCTTAGTTCCTTGATTTTGCAAATGTAATTCCTTTCGTATGTTCAAGTCTTCTAGATCTAAATGGGCATGGATTGTGTCCTTTGTTTTACCATCAATATTTCATAAACTGCCAAGCAAATTGTCACAAACAATTTTTTCAATATGCATGACATCCAAATTATGTCTCAAAAGAAGTTTAGACTAATACAGAAGTTCAAAGAATATACTTTTCTTATTCCAATTAATAGAACACTTTCATTTCATATTCGTCTTAGAATGGATGCTTACTTAACACTGGAAAGTTGATGGTGTTTATTTGTTGTAAGATCTCATCCTCACTAATTACAATTGGTGGAGGCCTACGTTCAAGTTTTTTGTCATGTTGTCTACTTTGATGTCAACTATGATCAAAAGGAAGATAACGTTGATGTCCTATAAAAGATATGTTTCCTTTTATTCGAAACGATGACGTATCTTCTTTACAAGTAAGGTATGCTTGATATCCTTTTGTACTCCATCCTGACAGTCACCATATGCAGAAAAATCATTGATGGTCTATAACAAACTTGCATTTAATCAAAAGTACTCCTCATCTGCACAGTCAAAGGTCTGTACACCATTATTCCACAACCTTTTCAACTAATCAATTAAGGGCTACAAATATACATCAATCTCTTGTCCAGAGATTTGGGTTTTGGTACAAGCAATCACATGAAAAAAATTGGATTCCTTCATGCACTCCCAATGGGACAAATTGTATGGTATAGGCACCACTGGCCATATGCTATATGCAGTACTCATATTTTCAAATGGATTACAATCATCTAAAGTTAAGCCTACACAACCATTTCTTGGCTCTGAGGCAATTTGAGGAAATTCTCTATCGAAGTGCTTCCATCATGCAACATCAGCTGGATGTCGTAAAACAACCTCTATGTAAACTCGTTTATGCTTATGCCATCTCATCTCAGAAGCGATATGTTTTGATAAAAACAATTGTTTCAACCTTGGAATTAATGGAAAGTGACTCAAAATCTTATTTAATTAGAATCTTCTTTTGTTTTCCACTATTTGTTTTATATCGAGATTCACTGCATACTCGACAACTTTGACAATTAACAAATTCTTTTCGAAATAATACACATTCATATTTGCAAGCATTGATGGAATCATATCCTAACCCTAAGTCACATATTTTTCTCTTAGCTTCGTAAAATGATTTAGGTGTATATATATGTACCGATTGGAAAGGCATCTTTCAACAATTTTAATAGCATATCGAACGATTGGTTGCTCCAATTATTCAAAACCTTGATATTCATTAACTTCACCAAAAAATTTAACTTGAAAATTTTGGCACATCCAGGATACAACGGGTTACGTGCTTCGTTCATTAACTCCTAAAAAATGTTATTAGTTATCCATTTCATCGAACTCTTTTGGAAATTCATCATCAAAATCATCTTCGTCATCAAAATTTTCTTCCTTTGCTCTCATTGATCCGTGGAAATCAGTTAAAAGATCTATATTATCATCGTCCTCATTGCCAACATTAGACGCTCTACTTAATCTATGACCTTCTAATGAAGTAGCACCCCATTTAAATCTAGCTAAGTTTGTTGCTTCTCCATGATAAACCCATTTATTATATAAAGAAGATATTTCATACGTATATAAATGGTGCTCTACTTCGGCCAATGTTTATGTCACTGAATTTTGACAATACTTACATAGGCACCTAGTTTTTCCCACCTCATTTAAATGATACTTAGCCACTTCCATAATTAAGCAACTCTATCAATATATCACATGAAAATCTATTTTTTTGTTTAATCTGATCCTTATTCATCTTCAAATAACTAGAATGGACAAAAAGCCAACCCTGTAGCAATTACCACAACATATTAGCTTAAGCGTATAGTGAATAATTCAATGTCAAACTAACCTAAAAAACACCAAAAAAGTGTCAATGTTTCACTTTAACTCTCAAAATGACCTAAAAGATAAACATGCACAAAATCTTTAAAATGAGTCTAATTGACACTTCAACTCAAACAAACAAGTTAACAAGATGTATAGTGGCACTTCTTAAAAAAGGGTTTGTGTAGCCTATTAAATGTCTAAACTAGTTCAAAAGTGTCTAACTCAGGCAGGTTAACCTTCAAATTAAGTGAAAACTACTCAAGTGTGCCTTCCAAGTGGTATAAGTGGCACTTTAACTCTCAAGACAAGTTAAAACTACTCAATTGTAACTTGCAAACTAAAAACCAACAAAATCCACCTACTAAGTGTCATAAATAACAAAACTTAGAAAATCTCTTAGTGTATCTTTCTGACTCAAAGCCAAACATAAAATCTCTAAAAATGATCAATGTTTACACTTTAACTATCAAACAAGTTAAAATGGACCAAGTGTGACTTTCAAACTAAAAATCACCTTAAAAGTGTCCAAGTCTAAAAAATCCTTTCAAAATGCCCAAATGTGTCTTCCAAATTCATAACCAAACACAAAATATAAAAAAAAAAGTGTCTAAGTGACACTTTAACTCAAACATACATTAAGTATAAAAATATATGTGCATGATTGGCTATCGTAGCTACAGGATAACCAGAACATATTATAACTCAACAATACAATAAATATGAAATAAAGGTATGATTGGCTATCGTAGTTGAAGGATATTCAAGCGTAATATCAATGTCTACCAAAAAAGTTTCTTTAAATGTGTAAAAACAAGTTAAAAGGTGTCCATGCAACACTGTAAATTCCTAATATATTTAATTAATGTTTCTTCAGATACCAATAATATATATCCATAAAAGTTATCAAGATTCATAAGAATTATCAAAGGGCATTCAGTGAAGCTGGGAGTAAAGAAAATTTGGGCGGTTGGGGTGCAGCGAGCTATTAAGTGAAGAGTGTTCAGAAGAGCTAGGCTGTTAAGTGAGGAACGTTCGACGTAGCTCTATTCCGCGATGGAGGAGACGTGAGGGATGTTTGTCAGCGCTCTGTTCAACAATGAAGGATAGGCGAGGGACGTTTAGCAGAGCTCTATTCGGTGACAGAGGAGAGACGACTATCGTTCTACATAATTAGGGTGGACGTTCGATTAAGAAAATCAGGAGGACTTCGATGGAGCTCTGTTTTGCAATGGATGTAACATTCAGCAGATTTAGGTGGGCGTTAAATGAAGAAAATCGAGCCAGAGGGGTAGTGCGGCCAAAAGAAAATCGTGGTGGGGAAAATGTCAATTTAGAGAAAAGAGGGAAAGGGAGGGAAATATTTGGGAACATTAGGTGTTTTTTAAACACTTGTACCCACGTTATAAGTTTTGCGTCGCCATATGAATAAGTCTTATGCTCAGTGTTATAAGTCTTACGTCACCAAATGTATAAGTCTTGCATCGCCATATGTATAAGTTTTGCATCACAATAAATATGTATAGAAATGTGGGGTTTTTCGCCACGTAAATTATGCAAGAAAATATTTAAATTATCCACCCACACACGATACGTGACCATAAACTAATATAAACGTCGGTAGAAATTCAACTTAAAAATTTTCCTTTACATCACACAACATTTTGCCCACGTATATATTTTCGTCGGCAAAAACGATGATGTGCCCACGCAATACCCAACTCTTTGCTCATGTATATATTTTCATCGACAAAAATGAATATTTGCCAACGCAATGAATTTACGTTGGCACATCATATCTTTGCTCACATTTTTTTACTCGTTGCCTGAAAAAATTATCGATAGAGCCCAAAATTCTTGTAGTGTCCTCTAAAACCTGCCATCTATGGTGTTCTAAGAATTCCACTTGAGAATGCCATCTCTCAATTCATGGTGAATCTATGTTGTGGCATAAATGTTTTGGCAACATTAACATGAGAGTTATCAAGAAGCTTGTGTCTAACAATGCCAATTTAGTTCTCCCTTCCTTGTTCTTAAAAAGAAAATATTGTCTTTCGTGACTGTGTCATGCAAACGAGCAAATTCATGTGCCCTGCAAATAAATGTTTCATATTATCACTAGTCGTGTTCTTGAGCTGATTCACATGGATCTTATGGTAGTAATGAAACCAAAAGTTTTAGAGGAAAGAAATATGGTCTAGAATTGTGTAGATTATTTTTCTGGATACACCTAAGTAAAATTTCTTCTCGAAAAATAAGAGACCTTTGCAACATTGCAGTAATTATGTCTTCAAATTCAAAATGAGAAAAATGTCACTGTAGAGAATTTGTAAAATTCAACTTTTCTCATTTTTGTAGATCTTCTAGCATACATTGTGAGTTATTAGCTCTCATCACTTCGCAATAAAATCGGATTGTGGCAAGGAAGAAAAAAACTCTTCAAGAAATGGCTGAAGTCATGATTCATGCTAAAGGTATTCTTTAGTTTTTTTAGGAGAAAAAGCGTTTAACATAATGTGCTATATCTGATAACTTATAGAAGTTCAAGTTATTATGGCCTTTTAGGTAAAGCAAGGGAGTCAAAACGTGAGATAAATGATCAAAACGCGTAGCTTTTAGTGCAAAATTTTAATATAAAGAGAATGCATCTTACATAATTTTTAACGATTAATTAAGTTTTCCATGCAGGATGGTGTAAAAAAGAAATGAAGAGAGAATCACGCATTAACTAAACGAGAAGAAGACTAGCAATTTACGAGTTGCAAGGGGAGATGCCAGTACATCATTACATGAGTTGATTCGCTGGAAAAGAAGAGTGGAAATTGCTGCTTATGTGACAACGAACAAAAAGATTTGTAGCCAAGGAAAATTGTTCAACACAGGTAAGGGCGAACATACAACATGAGCATTTAATTTCCTGTCTATAAAAATAGTTCTACTCTGCCAAGAAGAGAATCATACAAAGGAGGTCATCTATAAAGAGGTCGGTGAAGGACGAGTCTTAGAATCCTAAACCATTTATAGTAGTGTTCTTCGTCCATCATTTCTCTGGTTAGCATTCACTCAGAGAGAAACTAGAGATAGAGAATTCTTTCTTCCATTTTTCGTAACTTGTAAAAGAGCAAAGGAATACAAACCATTGAATTATGCGACTCGACATATTTCTTTTCTTTCCACTTTTGTACTTTTATAATGTATTTTATGAATGTTCTTTAATTTATGGCCAAGAGGCCTACATTTATAATTCAATGCATTTTTACTACTCCCTGTCTTGCATTTCTTTACTTTTCATCTGGTTGATGCGTTTTCCGTAGTTTAAGTTCATGTTATGTACTTGGTAATGATTCTTTAGTTATAAGTGTCATCATGTTTAGCTAAGCTAAACTTAATCGCTTGGCTAGCGTTGGTCGTCAACTGTTGGGAAAAGTAAGTAGCAAGGACATAGCTAAACATGTGTAGATAGGAGTTTGGAAATAAACTCTGTTTTGGCATTTTGACTCCAATCATTTGTGTTCCAAAAAGTTGCTCGCGTTAAATACATAGTCAAATATGATGCTTACAAATAAGGAAGCCTAGATGTATCACTTGGTTTACTTTTACCATTTGGTCTCGAAAGAAGAACAAGTGTGATGTTTAGGTGCCGAGAAGTTGCTCACCTTAAATATGAGATGGTCAAGTGTTCTATATTGGGGTGTAACACCTAACTAATATGAAATGGAGTCATCCACGAGTATAGGCTTGACCTAGAAATTGAGTGCATCTTTCATCGAGAACATGAGGAACCATGACACATAAAATATTGACATACCTCCCTCAAGAGCCTAGAGTACGGAAGTTTCCATCCTCTTCAGTGGAGGAAGTTTATTAAGGCATCATAAGAAAAGGTCCACGAGATAGATTTAGTGAGGCACTTGGTCATCACTGATTATGCAAGAAAAGACCAAACGATCTTCTGCAACATGAGAGAAATGTCTCAAACTGCTATGTGGAGCTTTGTGAAGAAAGACCTATAAGCAAAGAGTAAAATTCCAAGGCTGTAGAATTTAAGTGATTGCAAGACGTTTTGAAAGAAATAACACGTCTAGGATGGCTATGTGAAGCATTGATCGGCACAAAGCCCCATACATCCTCTTTCAAAAATCTGAATGCAAGGTTGCATTTGTAATGTATTATGTTTCCTACTCATTTTACAAATTGCATCATTTTTTTATTTATTGCTTTCTTTCACTTCTTTCTTTCAATTCAGTCTTTTACTGGTTTCTAGTTTAGTTATTGTTGATAAGTTTAGGAAAAAGCAGATGTGCTTCACTAAGCTCAAGTTTAGCGAGAAGCAAAATAAGGTTTACACGATAAACTATTGTGTGAGATAGGAATTTGTGACAAAATGCATAAAGCGTCAATGGTCATCTAGTAAGGTTTTTTGGGTATAAAAGCCCATGGGCTTTTTAGGGTATCGGGGAATTCAAAATGTTTAAATTTCAAATTCAAAAAGGGTGAAATGATTAGCTCCTAGGAAGAATAAAAGACAATGTCAAACGTCCCATCTCGTTTAACACATTAATTCTTACCCAAACTTAACAACGTGAGGTAACCTCATATAACCCTAGTTAAGGCGCCAATATAAACCCTTGTGAAAAAAAACCCTTATTTTCCTTTTACAGAAACTTGTGTACCTTAAAGCTCTGAGTTTTTGTATTTTTCGACGACCTTTCCGATGATTTGAAGTCATCTTTCTACCCTTTTTCTTCGTTCATTTCTCATTTTCTTCCCATTTCAATTACTGACAAGGAACCGAACACTCTCAAGAGGTATTTGACCTCCAAACCCACCTAATTACAAGAAATAATGGATCAAGTACGCTCTGATTGTCCTATTTCAGAGCAAGCTCAACCTAGTCATGATCCACAATATAGAGGAAACTTAGTGGCATTTGATTGACTTGAACCACATTTTGGCTTGTAAAGGAGAAACTGAGGGGTAAGGTAACAAAATAAAGAAGCCATTAAGGATTAAGGGAGTGGATCTTTATGCTGATGATGAAGATGTGGCTGATGCGTTGAAGTTGGTTAATGAGGGAAAGAAAACGAGAGAAGAAAGAGAAGGGAAGAGAAGTAAAGAAAAAGAAAGGAAGAAGGAATTATAGAAACAAGAGGAGAAAGAAAAAGAGCAAACCTCCTCTCTATCGCCCCAACTGAATTTGAAAGGGTCTCGAGGAAAGCTCAAGAGAAGAAAGAGAAGGTCACGTTTAGCCTTCTAACAATGAAAGTCACGGTGCAAGGCGTCAAGGCCTTAGCACGCGCAAGAAAAGAAAGAGGTAAAGTTGAGGAAGCGATAAAAGCTTCTCAATAAATTTTATCAAATACCCCTCTCTGCAGAGAAAGGAAATGCGAAAAAAACTCCTGGCGGGGAGATTTACAAAGAGATAGTGAGGCAGTTGGAAGATTTGAGCCCTTTGGAGGATGAAGTGGTGAAACCTTCAAAGAAAAAGAAGGTAACGGTGAAGAATAATTGAGGGAAGAATTCGCCAAGAGGCGAGAAGAAAAAGAAAAGAATAGGGGTTCTTCAGGTGAAACAACCCAAGAAGAAGAAGAGGATGAAGAAGGCGATGAGGTTGAACTCCAATTCGCAAAAACAATCAACAAATACTTCAAGATAGAGAAGGGGTACTACCCATTTATAGGCATTTTGCCAACGTCTTTATCAACACCCGTCCACGCATTCAAGTGGCAAAAGTTCTTTGAAGGGGTGAGTAAGGATAAGGGCAGACATAGTTAATCTCTTCTACAAATGTTTTATAGATGAAGAAGCGAACTATGTGATGGTAAAGCAAGAAAAAGTTTATTTTGAGCCTTATGAGAAACTGATTTTATGGATTGGATGATAATGTGTTTAGGAAAGTTATTTCTAAGAGCCCAACGAGGGAGGACATGAGGGACGCATTGAAAAGAATAACATGGTCGGGCACTAAGTGGGACATAAAACCAATTGAGAAATTACTTGTTCCATACATGTTATATTTTAATCATGTGTAATGATAGTAAATTTAACTTGATCAGCTCTAATTGAGCAACTATTATGCGACTAAATAGGACTATGTGCTAAAAGGTGCACTCCTATTAATGATAGTAAATTTTACATTATCGTGCATGTTTTCTCTCCATCGCCAGATCAATGTAAGCGAAGAGAGGTTTCCTACAAAGTCCAGGGTTGAACATTGGGAATTCAAGATCCTACTTCACTACTACAAAACTGGTTTTACTTAACGCTTAAAAACTATCAAGTATCTATTTACTTAACGCTTTTCAATGTGTCAAGTAATCCAGTGTCAAGAATAAGAGAGGTATACTTGACAGTTTTTAAGCGTCAAGTAAAGCAAGTTTACTTGACAGGTAAAAAGCGTCAAGTATATGAGATTACTTGACGCTATTTACACGTTAAGTAATCCAGTGTCAAGAATAAAGGAGTTTTGTTTGATAGTTTTTAAGCGTCAAGTAGAATTATACTTGACAGTTTATAAACGTTAAGTATATAAGATTTGTTGACATTTTCTACATGTCAAGAATTTTTTTTCTTAACACGTTTTGCATGTCAATTGTTTTTTTTTCAAGTTATATATTTTAAAATATCCTCATAATTTATGGTGCACTGTTTTGAAGTTCAACAATGTCGAACGTATATAAGTAAAGCAAGAGAGTACACGTACAAATGTGCTAAAGTACACATTAATTGAACAATTGAATCAACTAAACTTTTTCCATCAAAGAACTAATAATATTTTAACATATTGCATATATATATATATATATATCAATCAACTACATATACATGCATATAGTTAGCCTATACTTCTAACAATAGCCTAAACTTTCCATCCATGTGTAGCCTAACTATAGGTGTCTCAACAAAATATCAACTAAACTAATTCATCTAGCTATATCAAGTATATCAACAAAATATCACACCTATATCCAGTATCAACAAAACTTGTCTATCTAACCCAAAATATAATCACCATAAATCAAATGTTGCCACCCAAAAAATCAGCAACCTCCATGCGCACTTCATCCAACTCGAATTGACTATATGGGCTCCTTGTATCAATATGATATGAAACCTAAAATATTAAAGTCAATACTTTGATTACTTGAATTGTAGAAAATAATTCAATTAATCATTTAAACACAACATACCGAATCTGTGACTACTATGCTCCCATTAGTGATTATATCTCTCATGTATCTCAACACATAGTACCCACATTCAACTACTCCAACTTGCAAAGGACACTGTAAATACATAAATTACCAAAATATATATTTAATGGTGCAAATAGCTCATATACTGTATACTTTTAATTAACAAATAAATATGTTTACACTTTACCTTCACTGGTTTCGATATTGACTGTTTTCGATTTGTTGGAATATTTTTCTGAGAGCGAAAGATAGTAATAGCCCTATTTGCAAGAAACAACTACACTTTAGCCATAAAGTGAACTTTAAGACGGTAAATATCATACATTAAAAAAGCTTCCTTACGTGTCAGTTACGTATCTAATATCTACTCTTGATGTTGTTCGAAGTGAGTCAATATAATAAATTGTCTCATCGTATGTGTTAATAGCCAGAAGTGCCCAAATGAGTCAATATAATAAATTGTCTCATCGTATGTGTTAATAGCCAGAAGTGCCCAATGACCACTACATAGAAAGAATATAAGTAGATTACCTTAACATAATCCAAAATAAGTTTCTTTATGCTAGATCAAAAGTAAACTACAACAATTCAAAGTAACATATCACCTATAGCTTATTTTATTTCCTAAAGAAACATAATATGATCAAAGCTAAACGGAGAGCACATTAAAGTATGAGCTATGTGTTTCAATGTCAATGAAAGAAGAAGCAATGCAATTTAATTCAAAGAAACATAATATGATCTAAAATCTTAAGATTCAATTCAAAGAAACAAATTGTCTTAAAATAACCCAAAACAAGTTTCTAGAAATCAAAAGTAGACTACAACAATAAAAGTTGACCCCCCCCCCCCCCCATATTGCCTTAACATAATCTAAAATCCTAAGATTCAATTCAAAGTAACATATCACCTATAGCTCATTTTATTTCCTAAAGAAGCATAATATGAACAAACCTAAACGGAGAGCACATTAAAGTATGAGTTAGGTGTTTCAATGGAAGAAGAAGCAATATGTTTGGGTAACCTCTAGATTTGCTTTAAATCTAGAGTCCATTCACGCACATGTTTTCAATCATTAAACATATCTTCCATCTCCAATAGGCTTCATGCAAGCTGATCGATGATGTCTTCTGTGGCGTCCAAGTGCTTATTGAGCTAGTCTGCCAAATACTACGTAAAACTGTCATGCTAGAAGCACCAACCTGTGAAGAAGTTTTTTAGAAGGAACAATCTAAAAAGGATAGCAATAACCACCAAACTTGCTGATGTTTCATTCAACTTTTCTTTTTTCATAATCTGCACCAACTAAAGAAGAGTTAATTATCACTTGGAAGCATAATAACAAGATAGAAGCTTGAAAACAAAATTTGATCCATTACATACTAATCACAAATCACACTTACATAGTTCGTACTAATTTATAGAGGTAAGTTAATATTCACTCTTTACTTGATAGTCAATTCAATACTAACCTTGTCAAATTAAATCCGTAAACTAAAAAATTAAAGAAATTAATACATATTAAAAACAAAATAAAAATTTCTTGTGAAATACTAATATATCATTGAAAATTCAACCAACAAAACACATAATATCAAGCTCCCCAAAAATCCTAAATTTATCAAAAAAAAAAATATAGAGAACCTAGCCACAAATTTGAAACGGGTGGAGGAGGCCGAAATACCACAATAGGCCATTCATCCACAACAAATACATCCATGGAGTAACCATTAGTTGTTGACAACACATGTGTGCTTCTCGATTGTTTAAGTCCTATATCAAAAATTAAAGTAAAAGGCTAGGACAAAAAGTAATAAGTCATTAGAAAAGCCAGTGTGAATTTTTTTATCAATGACATATCTCTAATCTACAAAAACAAAAACCCAGTGTGAATTCTCCCATAATGATACTTTGATAATAACGTCCAACTGATATGAGCGAATGAAAAAGAAATAGTTGAGTTATTCTCAAGCGTCAAAGTCAATTATATTTCCTTGAGTTCTACAAACCAATGATTAAGAAATCAATTACCACAGATCAACCATGTAAGGAAAGAAACCTAAGGGGTTGGAGAGAGGTTAGCATGGAGGGAGACACAGTTAGGCTAATAATGAAAATGCAATAGGTCCAATAATTACCTTTTGTATTATAATGGAAGCCTTCTATCGACTGCTTCATTATATGAACCACTTAAAATAACACTATCAAGAAAAACGTGATCATCATTGCCATCTGATTTTGTATTTATGTGCTACAAAATCAACAAGAAAAGTGTTAAGCAATAAAACCTCTGCCGCATAAAACAAAGTTTATATAAATAAGATAGAACTCTATTTAATACAATTGAATAATCATTTGATAAGAGAGATGTCGTAGAGTTACAATGTTCTAAGCAATCATTATGAAATGTTGCACAACAATTGTGTATCTAACTACAATGAGACATATGAAGAAGCAAAATACAAAGACTTTCCATGAACATTTTAAACCAAAAACTATTAAAATCACAACTATCCTCAACATCCTCGTGTCAATTTCAAAAAATTCTCTCGCTCCACCCCAAGCCAAATGGCTTCACATAATGCAAATATTTCTTCTTCTTCTTTTTTTTTTAAAATAGAAACAAGCCTCTTTATTAACGATAATAAATGAAACTAAAGCTCAAAGTACAAGAGTATTGTACTAAGAACTTAAGAAACTAAGAGAAAATATAGACTAAAACTAAAACATAAATATGAATGCAACCTAAAAACGTTGCAAACTAGTTCTAGAATCTCAAATCTTACCGCGTTAAGAAGATTGACGCAAGCGCAAAGGCCTCTACCACCTCTATTGCAATTCTGCACAAATAGGTAAATAATTTGCAATTTGTTTCAATTTTACTCTTGAATCTGCATTGGGATAAAAAGTAGTGACACCGAGGAATAGTTTTTCTTCTTACCACTACTAGATGATCTTCCTTCTTTAATATGGATGTAACTTGTGCTAGAAAGTTGGGATTCTTTACTTGACCTGTTTGTTAGCAAACTATCAGATTCTATAAGATCAAACATACGAGAGTTGATCTAAGAAAATGCATCTAGGTCAATGCCTAGCAGTGCAAAACATCCTAAAACTATAGAGTTTAGCTTACTTTTAGAATAAAATCATACAAGTACTTGACCGCTGGTTAACCTTCTGGGGTGAAGAACATGTAAGGAACATTTAGTGCATTCTCAACATGGCCTTTGTTATACTCTTCAACTATCTTGCAACCAAAACCATCTCTTCAGTTATTAGCTTCATTACCTTGGGTTATATATATTTATATATAAGCCGACCTGACATCCAAACAGACGCCACCCTTTTCTAAGAGATCTTTAGCAACTCGAACATCAACTGTTCTGCAGATTGGGTATGAATAAATGAGTTCATTTCAAATTCTTTTTTTGCCTAGTAAATGTGAGGTTACATCCTACTAGTCATCAATATGAAACTGATAATATCTCTCTCTTTCTACAAGCCATTTTTCTAATTTTTGCCTCAGGTTTTATGTTTTCCACCATAAGTTTGGCATAATCATAGTCAAAGCGAAGAATGTTTAGAACAAGAAACATTGCTAAACAAAAAGAGTGCCTTGTACATTGATGGTTCTTCGTCTCCATTCTTTTTCCTTACGAAGTTTAGCTTCTCCATGAAGGAATCAAATACAATCTTGGCAGAGTCATTTCTACAAACATCTGGTATGTCACTATGTTCGAGGGGTCTCTTGTATCCCAAAGCAAAAAGGGGATCGATCCATGAGAAGGGAACTCTTTGCAGAAGATTTGCCCTCTCATAAGCAGAGTTCCTCTTGTCTTCTTCATACTCGGAGCACTTTCCATGGAGAAGAGGATTGGCCAAGCCATTACGAACAACTAAAACTACTCCTATTTTCCCATAAACCGAAAGCACAAGTAGGAATATCAACGGAATAAAGCAAAGTAGTTGAGCATAATCCAGAGCTCCTACTGACTTCCATCTCCAAAATTTACAAGAAGAGCCAAAAGGATGATCGATAAAAAGAAGCTGCAAATCCACCATCTAAGAGAAGAGGAAGAAGAAGAAAAAGGGAAGAAGAGGCAAAAAGATAAAAGAAGAAGAAGAAATCGGTGAAGGGGTACCTTGTTCTTCCTTGGGCGATAGAGAATTGTTGGCACGAAACTAGGGCTATGGGAAATTTGGGATACTTAAGAAATTTGGAAAAGTTAGAACATATCGTGTGGGAAAAAGGGGAAATTTAAAGATATGGAGGAAGAAAGGAAAGAAAAATTTGTGGATGAATTTTTTTAGACAAAAAGAGAAAAAAATATTTAAAAATAAATAATTCTTTACATGTAAAAAATGTCAAGTATTGAATTTTTTTTTTTTTTTTTGAAAATTTATGCATTTTTCCTTCTTTTTGTTATTCTTGACATTTTTTAATTTTACTTGATAAATTTTATTAAAACTGTCAGGTATATCAAAATTGCAGGCGTTAAGTAATGTTGTTTTTTTAGTAGTGCTTTATCCTATTGTGTAACTAAATCATGTGGTATAAACTATATAATATGGATATAAACAGTATACTTTCTATAATTAACTATTTACACTATGGTACTTTGGCGATGCAAGGTGACATGGTGAAATGAGGAAAATGTAACTTGAATTCATTATAGGCATGGCGATAAGGGAATAGTCTAATTATCTAAACGAAATAAATCGTGCTTAATGATTCAAGGCGATACAAAGTATACTTTAACTCTGAATTAGGGCAAGCTGCCTCTCAGCACTTTTCACCATACTCGCTCGCCTTTCTAAATCCAAATACACAAAATTAAACTATGATTTATATCTAATCATTTTATAAACATCCTAAGTTGTTTCTTCTTGATTAAAGCAAGCAACCTCTCGGTGCTTTTGCCACACACATTGTCATTTTTGTAATTTATGTAAAGGATGAACGTGGCAATAAGATTGCATTACTACAACCTTCTCGCCAATCGCATAGTTAAATGTGTGTTCTCACTTGTCAGATGATTACAATCAAAACTATTGTTTTTCTCTCTAATGTACAATGTTCTTGATATCCCCATTTAACTAAGCAAAACTCAAAACACGAATGCTCTCTCTCTCTCTTTTTTTATGGGCTCTCACCTAGAAACTCGAGGACAGGGAGGATGGACGATGTAAGAACTTGCTCTCCGACGAAAAGTATGCACATTTTGTTCTTAAGTGAGAGACTTCATTTATACGCTAGAGTTGATGTTGACAGAAGGCCACGAGTCATTAATGCTCTTGAAAAGCTGCATCGACACTGCACATACTATTCTTTTGTCTTTTTTCTGACTTTCGCACCAACCAATTTTGTTTGTTAGTGAACAAACGCCTAGATTGCTTCTTTGTTATCACACTGGTTAAGCTCGTCTTCTCATGTAGACGTTATTATGCAAAGCATAATTTCTTTTGTCTAAAATCCTGCGATAAGAGCACTAAAGAGCAGTAAAACAGGGCTAAGGCACTTTTGCGTCATGTTATTCGTAAGTTAGTCACCGCTAGGTACAAGCTAGATTAACTTAGTATAGATTTCATCATGAAATTAAGCCTTGCAAGGAACAAAAGAAAGCAGGAAAAGAATCCATAAATGAACATAAACAACAGGAAAAGCAAAACACATGAAATTGAAGAGTTTAGAAAAGTCTTTCAGGATAAGTTCTACCCTTGTTCCTTTTGGTGACACAAAAAGGAAGGAATTTATAAGTTTGGTTCAAGGCGACATGAGTATCGCATAATATGAGAAAATGTTTACTGAATTGTCTAAGTATGCCTTAGCCTTTGTGATTGATGAGTTAGATAAATGTAAGCATTTTAAGAACAAATTGAAGGCGAAATTTAGAACACCATGGACTGGTCAGATTCTGCTAAACTAGTTGAAGTTGCCATGCAAGTTGAGAGAAGCTTGGGAGAGGAAGAGAAACAAGAACGCAAAGGAAGGCCTAATCGTTCAAAATGATAATAACATGTGAGGTGGTGAGCGACACAATGAGAATGTAAATCCTAGAGGAAGACCTGGTCTCCCAAAAAATTTCTTTAATTGTAGGAACCAGGACATTTTGCAAAGTATTGTCCTAACTTGGGAACTCATAATACCCAATGAAATGTATCCCTATCTATAAACCAACCCTATCATCCAAGTTGAGCTGGAGAAGAGCCAAATGGAATGAAAGGACCTGAGAGACCCAAGTTCCAAGGGAAGGTATCCATGATGTCTCAAAATAAGGCTAGGAACAGTCTGCATGTGATTATAAGTTCGTTACTACTTTGTAACTCTCCTACTTTAGTGTTGATTGATTTTGGAGCTATATACTCTTTCATTTCTGTACCGCATGCTAAATCTCTAGACCATAAGATAGAACCTTTAGAAGGTGGAATGTTAATTAACAAACCTTCAAACAAGGTGTTTATTGTAGATTCCTTATGTACAAACTGTGAGATAAGGTGTGAACATGTCATGATGAAAGTAGATTTTATTTTATTTGAGCTTGATGACCTAGACGTGATCTTGGAAATGAATTTTCTCACCAAGTATCATGCAGTGTTGGATTACTCCAATAAGGAGGTAGTATTGAGAGAACTAAAAAAACTTGAGGTCAAATTTGTAGGCAACAAGAAAATGAAATTAGCAAGTATAATAAAGAAGGTGAAGAAGATGATAAAGATGGGGCATTACGCATACCTTGCTCATGTAGTAGATACCTAGGTGATAAGGAACGACCCAAGAAGTGTACCTATAGTTTGCGATTACTTCGATGTGTTTCTAGAGGAAATGAGTGAATTATGCCCCAAAAGTGAAACTGAGTTTATGATTGAAGTTGTGCCTCAAACAATACAAATTTCTCGAACTCCTTATCATATGGCATCAAGTGAGCTGAAGAAGTTAAAGGATCAATTGCAAGATTTGTTAGTGAAGGGTTATATTCGACCTAGTACCTCACCTTGAGGAGCCACTGTCTTATTTGCAAAGAAGAAAATTGGATCAATGAGGCTATATATTGATTATTAGGAATTGAACAAAGTGACAATCAAGAACAAGTACCCTTTTCTGCCAATAAATGATCTCTTTGATCAACTAAAAGGAGCCACAGTATTGTCAAACATAAACTTGCATTTAGGCTACCATCAACGAATGATCAAAGAATCATACATACCAAAGACAACCTTTAAAATGTGTTATGGGCATTATGAGTTTTTGGTAATGCCTTCTGAATTGACCAATGCCTCAGCTGCTTTCATGAACTTGATGAATAGAGTATTTCATCGATACATTGACCAATTTGTCATTTTTTTCATTGATAACATTTTTTTACTCACCTGACGTGACAAGACATATAAAACGCTTAAGAATCGTGTTACAAATTCTACAAGAAGAAAAGTTGTTCGCAAAGTTTAGTAAATGTGAGTTTTGGTTGAATCGGGTAGTGTTCCTTGAACACATTATATTTCTAGAAGGTTTGAAAGTAGATTCACCAAAGGTTGAGGCAATTGAAATTCAGGAACATCCCAAAACAGTTTTTGATGCTTAGAGCTTACTTGGTCTGGCGAGCTATTACAAACGTTTTGTTAAAGGATTTTCCAATCTAGTTTTTCTTTTGACAACACTCACAAAGAAAGTGAAGAGATTTGAGTGGACGAATGAATGCAAGAGTTTCCAAAATTTAAAATGCAGATTTACTATTGCATCCGTTCTCGCATTGCCTACACTCAGGTAAGAATTTGAAGTCTTTTGTGACACATCCTACCATGGTCTAGGATGTGATCTGATGCGAGAAGGGAAATTGATAGCCTACACGTCCAGACAACTAAAATTGCATGAACGCAATTACCCAATGCACGATCTAAAGTTAGCAACCATTGTCCATGCATTGAAGATTTGGAGACATTACCTATTTGGAGAGAAGTGTAACATTTTCACTAACCACAAGAGGTTGAAGTAAATATTTGATCAAAATGAGTTGAATTTGAGATAAAGGCATTGGATGGAACTCATTAAAGATTATGATTACAATATCGTGTATCTCCCTAGAAAAGCTAATGTTGTAGCTGACACGTTGAGTAGAATCAACTCAGTCATGAATTTAATAGCTCGATTTCAAGTTAAGCCCATACTCAAAGAAGAGATTATTAAATCACAATCAGAAGATCATACCATATTAAGGAAGTTAGCTGAAGAAGTGATGTGTGAATGGCGACCAAACAACGCGGTTAGAAGTGATGATGCATTGTTAAAAGACATGTTCCCAATGATAAGGTGTGAAAAGAAAATGTCTTAGAAGAAGCTAATAGTTCAGCCTATGCAATGCACCCTTGTAGCACCAAGATGTATATAACTTTGAAAGCCTATTAATGGTGTCCAAGTATGCAGCGAGAAATAGCTCAATTCATAGCTAAGTGTTTGATTTTGTCAATAAGTCAAATGGCAATGCCAAAAAGTTGGCGGATTATTGTGCCCTTTGCTAAGTTCAGAGTGAAGTGGGAATATATCACCATGGACTTTTTGTTTCGGTTTTTGATGGGATCTGGGTGATTGTGTATAGATTCACCGAAACCGCACACTTTATTTCCATCAAGCAAACTTTTCCATTTGACAAATTGTCTAAGTTGTATGTTGATAAGATTGTAAGCCATTATGGAACTCTAGTGTCCATAATCTCTAATCGAAATTCGTCTTTTAGTTTTAAGTTTTTGCCAAAATTGCAAGAAGTGTTAGGAACCAAGTTACGTTTTAGCATTCCGTTTCACTCTCAAACAGATGGTCAATCTGAATGAACTATTAAGACCTTGGAAGATGTGTTGAGAGCCTGCATTCAGCAATTTAAAGGAAGCTAAGATGAATGCTTGTCATTGATCGAATTTGCATACAACAATAGTTACCATTCTAGCATTAGAATGACTCCTTTTGAGGTGTTATATGGGATGCATGGTAGAATGCCAGTTTGTTGGTAAGACCTATTTATACTAATCGTAAAATGAATTAGTCATCCTTAAACTCTCCTTAGCTTGTTAGCTCCTACTTAGTGATTTATACGTGTAAGTTTGATATTTCCTCTAACCATGATTAACCTTAACCCAACACGTAAGAATCTGACTAATCTGATTAATGTGTCTTTCCGTTCCACTTCTGGCTTCTCCTTGCTTAACTCAAAACACATTAAACAACTCTTATTGCGTTACTAACTTAGCACATCGTCTAGCCTTACCTGCATACGTATTTCCCTTCCTCGTGTCGCCTAGTCAAAATGCTTGCTCCTTTCTCAAAACACGTCATTCTTATACTTAGTCATTTTTACTCCCCTTACTTCAGGATGTGTAGTACTTAAACTAACCATTTTTATAGCTTCCTTCTTCACCTTTTTCTTCATGACATAGGCTTTACATACAATAACTATGTCTCAAGTATAGAATAAAATATGCTTTATAAATCATAAGCTTTCAAACACAATCTTTGTCACACCCCATATCCTAATGCATCTCTTCTAGACCCGAGATGGCAGCGTGAAGACGATCGACACCGTTCTCCTTCTAACAATACTCGTTGATCCTACATAACCCGTAACTCTCATTTATCTCTTTTTAAAGCTTAGACATAAAAGTGCGAAAAGAAAATGTCTCAAACTTTGAAAATGTAAAACTTCATCAAAGATCTTCAGGTTCATCAAACCAATGTGAAAAATAGGTGAGACGATAAATAATATCCTTCAGCTATGACGAACGTGATTAGCTTCAGGAATAGCTAACGTAACAAAACGAACAAATAAAACAGAAGACTTTGCTAACCCAGTTTGACAAATACGCCTGCATCTGGGAAACTTCTTTGTTTAGATAAGAAATATTATTGAGATTCAAAAGGCAGTAACTTAAATCAAAGGCTACTTTGATAAGTTATCACCATAACTAATTAAAATAAACTCAGGCTCCCCCTGAAGGTAATCGTGAATCTCCTCGAAGACGAATTCAGGCTCCCCCTGAATTCATTGACCGCAGTATAATTATCTCAGCCTTCATTCATATTTCTTATCAATCGAAACTCTGTCAAATCACTTTCAAAACTTTCTGTTATACCGAGATACCTTCGAAAACTTTCTTCGGTATCACAAATTTCTTCGAATAGAAATCCAGTAATCTGCACACAAAACTTGCGAGAAGCTTCACAATTTAAGGACTATATCAAATATTCAAGATCTTCTTTAAATCTTTTATCTCGTATACACTGAAACCACTAAAGAAGATATCAAGAATTCTTCATATATAAAATAAAGAAGGCAACTGGTTTACCTTCGTACAAATTCTTCACTAAAAAAATAAACTTCTGAACAGCAGCTATACTGAAGAATGGATTTTATGTTCAAAGAATTTCTGCTTTTTAAAGAGTGAAGAAAGAAGAACTTCTTATGATAAAATATTCCTAAATATGAGGAATATGTTTTATCTTCTTCTTTAAAGGAGATATTGAAGGAAGATCTTTTAACTCCTTGTTAAAAGATATTTATAAATGATCCTAAAGATAAGGAAGATATTTTATCTTTTTTTAAATAAAAATAAAACTAATTTTATATTTGTCAAAAAAATCTAACACAATGGACACCCTATTAACACATGTCTTATATATACAAGAAATAAGTTAAGAGTCTCAACAACTTGTTACTATTACAGAATACAACTTAAGAGTCTTTTACTGGTCTATTACAGTCAACCAACAGCTAGGTTCTTAAATAGCTTAATTACAATGTAAAATATATGAATGGAATGAATTGTACAAATTCTAAGCAAACTTCTAGTAGAGTAGGTGGATTTGCAGTCAGGCACTGGAACCACAATCTTTAGCAGTAAGGGAAATCAAACATTGAAAGGATGAGCTATAAAGGTTCGTGAGTCACACCTTTTAAAGCAAAAAATGTTAACGAAAACTTTGAGTTATAAATACATAAACTCAACAAATAAACTTTCTTTTCAAACATAGATTTCAACTTTCTCTTTTCTTTCTTACAATACCTTAAATTTTTTGTATCTATGAGATGAAACTCTAGGCATGGATGTCCTATCTCATGATACGGTACTTATGAGAGACGAAACTCTAGGCTATAGTAGCACCCTATCTCACTACAGGTATCATGAGATGCAAAATCTAGGCGTCTGTGCAAGCCCCCATCTCTTATCTAGTCTATGTGATGGAAACTCTAGGCATCTACTGGATACCTCGTCACACGACCTCTGTGCACATGACAATCTCACTCGTAGGGTTGTTATCAAATCAGAACATCTCAATATAGGCTGAAACACATTTAGAAATCTCATGCTAAAACTTGAACTCAATAAATTTAGCATGCTCATGAAACCTCTTACATCCAGGAAGTTTCAAATTTAACTTTGCTTAAATAATTTCTTTGCACAAATACTTTCATAACTCAGCATTCGAATTCATGTTCGTAATTCTTATGTTTAAAGAAACGTTTCTCAAATTCAATGCTTTCGAAACTTAGCTCAAACATGCGTTCCCATAAACTCATTTCTAGTACATTCAAGATAGTTATTAGTTTTATACAATAAACGGTGCAATAATATAAAAGTAACTATCACATGGTCTACTCTTATGTAAACTTTTTGCATAGGACTCTCCCACTCGCATATCTCATATAAACGTTTTCAGTTCACATTGTCTATACCAAATACAAAGTGGTCTACATCCATAGTGTCCCAAGAATAACATGGTCAAACCATTTAGATTATCACTCAAACTTGATCTACTTTTATGTCATCACATAAAGCTTCAGTATTTATACTATAGTCGCGGAACCTTAGTTTATTAGATTCAAAGTTTAGAACGAGTAAGTTAGTTATTCAATTCATTGAACAAAACCTCAAAAACATCTTTTTTTAATAGTAAAATAGTTTAACATTCATAAATCACGAGTGTGGGACATAATACCCAGAAAAAATAATCCAGTATGTGAAAATGTTGGAAATCACCAAAATTCTCTTAAACTCAATTTCAAGAACACTCATCCTCGAAACTTTAGTATCACACCCACCCTTTTTCCATTTTCAAACTAGAAAGTACATAAATGAAACTAAATTTGACTTTGCACACCTAATTCAAAGATGTTCTATATTGGAGAATTGAAAACCAAAATTTGATTTTTATGTGGTCCATTTTATTGTATTGAAAATTGCCCCACAAAAACACATGAAATCATTTTTAAAAAATTATAAAAAAAAAAACGTTTAGGTCATTTTCAAATAGAAATTTTTTAAAAAATATAACAAAACGGTAAAATATTTACACAATATAGAATAATTTTGAAAACGAAAAAAGCCCACAAGCCTACAATGACAAATACCAAAAATGTCACAATGGAAAGAAAAAGAAGATGAATAAAAGTAGAAGAAAGAAAATCTTGAAGAGGAGCTGAAAAATATGGAAAAGAATAAGAAGAAATAGAAGTGATGAATCATTTGCAATATCAAGAGCAAATATGGAATTTATGAAAAATTTCTACCAGCTTCATGGACTTTTTTATTTTGTTACACGAGTCGTAAGTATTTTAGTATTTTGTTACATTTATGAACAATAACGTAAATGAAACGAAATTGGAGTTAGCACACCTAATTTAAAAATGTTCTAAATTGGACAATTTCAAACCAATGTATTAGGCTCCTTTATTTTGCTAGATTCCCTATTTTTATTTGTACATTTTGAATGTGGGGGTAAATAGTCTTTATTTTTAAAATCTAAAATCTAAGAGGCTTATGGATTAATACAGCTATGTTGATTGGCCTTTTAAACAGGAAAAGCCAACTTATTACAAGCTTTCTAAAGATGAAAACTAGATCTATTAGTTGTGCGACACTAATCTAGAATGAAAGTTTTTTAAAAAAAGTCATTTTAAGAATAGTTTTAAAGTAAGTATGAAAGACCAAATTAGAGTATTGTTATAACAATTGAAATAATACTATTGAGAGTGTTGTAGATATGGGACTTGGGACTTAATACAAGGTTTTGCCAAAATTAAGTAAAGAGCAGGAGGATCAAATGAGTTGAGATTGAAGGGCAAAACAAAAAATGAGATAAGGCCCATTAGGAAGTAAAGAGAAAAAAACTTTACACAGAATATTTTAATAATAGCAAAGGTTAATAAAAGAGATGGGTCCAAGATAGAAAATTGACAGGAGAATATATAAATCTACATTTGAGTCCTTTTTTAATTGTAACAAAAGATATAGAGAAACTATTGTATATGCCAAATTGATAAAAATATTTATAAATTATAGACACGGATACACGTTAATAGACTTCGATTTATGAATGTCTATTGGTCACGTTGATAAACACTCCTGTATTTTATAATTTTTTTTTTGTCAATTTTGCTATATTTAAAATTTCTCCAAAAATATACTTATAAAACACATAAAATCATTTAAAAAATTTATAACAAAAAAACATTGGGGGAATTTTCAAATAGGTTTTGTTTTTAAAAAAAAAAATATAACAAACTAGCAAAATATTTATACTATATAGAACAACTTTGAAAACAAAGAAAGCCCACAAACTCACAATGGAAACGACAAAAAATTTCCCAGACAACATGCGATTAATCGACCACACGCGCGTATGTAATTCTTTTTTTAAATGATCATGATAGCGATTTTGTAGGAAATGATACGCGATCGTGCAGGAAATGATACACGATCGCATAGTTAATGATAAACTATAGTTTTGAAAAAGCCCTAGTTAACGATCGTGTAGATTATACACGATTGTGTGTAGTTTATCATACACGATGATATATCATCTTTTGGTTCATGATACACGATCAAGTAGTTCATGATAAACGATGGTTTTGAGTAAACGATCGTGTAGATCAAGATACATGACCATGTAGTTTATGATACGCGATCGCGTAGTTCATGATATGCGATCGCGTAGTTCGTGATACACGATCTCGTAGTTGATTCTAATACACGGTCGTGTAGTTCATGTGATTCACGATCCTGTAGTTCATGATAAATGATGGTTTTGAAAAACTATATGGTAAACGATCAGTAGTTCATCTCTATCCAGAAAACATTGCAAAAAGTAATACAAGATTGATGATTGATTGAAAACAAAGGTAAAAATACTGTAAGTATAATAATAATAATAATAATAACTGTAGAACAATGATCGTGATTTCAGAAAAATATAAAAGAAAAATTGAAGAAGAAGAAGAGAAGGTGATCGTTGCTATGAAGGAAATGGAAAGGAAGGAGGAAGAAATCGGAGTCGTGCGAATTTCAAAAGTCGCAAGGAAAAACCTAGAATAATTTTTTTTAAAAATGACTAATTTCATGAGCCTTTTATTTAGTTATATGGAGCCTAAATATTTTTGTATTTTTTTATATTTATGAAAATTAACATTTCAAATGTAGCAAAATGAACTAAAATATTTATAAAATATAACAAAATTTTAAGATAATATTAATGATAGAATCTAAAATTATGCTTTAATTATTTTCACAATTTTTGATATTTATATAATAATTTTGTAACTGTTTGTTCTATTTTTCATTCTTCCTTTTATGAAAGAACATAGAAAGAGTGAATTTCGTTTTTATACATGTGAATATCCAAGTCAGCTTACGTACACATCGACTAATTTTACTATATATCCCCGTTAGTCCTACAACATTTAAGTGTTAAGAAGCTTTGTAAAATATTAAATCCAAGATAGATGACCAACATGGGTGGAACAGAAGACCTTTTATATGTTCACACTAACAATAGATGGCATGATTGTTACATACAATAGTGAAATTGAAAGTTATTATTGAAAACGCTCTACATTTGCTAGCCCACAAACAGCTCTTTTATGTCTAAATTTGAATTTTCTCTTATCTACCTTTTATCCCGTCTTTAGAAACAAGGTCAATTTTTTAAAACTAAAACGACTGTTCTTAAAAACTTGTTCTCATTTTTCTAAATTTGACTAAGAACTCGTACATAAAAACATGCAAACTATTAAGAAATTTAACTGAATCATGCATAAATTTTAAAGTCAAAAAACAATTAATCCAAATGGTTATTAAACTCAACCTTAATCCAAATTAATTTGGAATCTAAACTTAAGGCAAAAAAAGTATATCTTTAAAAAAACTAATTATTTATCCGCTATCAATATATTCTTTGAAACAATTTGAATGTTGACGGGATGAGCCTATTTTTAGCATGATGTGATGATTTAATTATTAATTAATCTACAACTATCCCAAAATTGATAAGGAAGAACAACTTCAATTGGAAACATATTGAATAATCAAGAATATTTGAATCTTGAATTTTTTTGTTGTATAAAGTTACTTTTATAAATATAACAAAACACCAAAATATTTACGGTCCGTGTAACAAAATCTAAAAGTCTATGAAGTTGACCTTTTTTTAAAAATAATCCAGGTTTGTTCTTGCCGATTTCATTGTTTTAAATTTTTCGGCTTTGATTTCTTCCTTTTTCTTTTCATCATCTTCCTTCTCTTTTTTTTATGGAATTTTTCTTTTATATTTTTTTCAAAATCATTATCATGGTTCTACAATTATTATTATTCTCTCCTTTATGAGCTTTTTCACTTCTTCTAATCTCCATTTGGTGAACAATTTTTATCATCTTTCATATATTTCCTCATCTAGAACTAAACGATCGTGTACCAAAGCTAAACAATCTTGGTTCAAGATCGTATACCAAATATAAAATATCTTGGTACACAATTTTGAACAAAAATCATTTAGATCTCGGTATACAATCGTCTAGCTCTTTATACACAATCATGTACAAAATCTATACAATGTTGGTACAAGATCATGTACCAAATATAAAATGTAACGATCCAACTTTTCAAATCTAAGTCGAAGTCATTACTTTAACACGAAACAATTTGTTTGACAAAAGACATAGTAAACTTTAGCTGAAACCATAAGAAATCGAGGAAAACTATATTCGGGCCCTATTTCAAAATATAAAAGTTTAAAGCACTGTTTACAAAAAAATTCTAACTATTTGTAAACTTAGTTCAAACAAAATATTTTAAAACCATCAGCGGAAGCAGTTTAAAAGACAGTCCTCTATGGCAATCACGACTCCTGCTTGTCCCTCGTCAGTTTGCCCCTCGAGTTTCCTTTGCCTGAAAAGTTAAACATAAAAATGGTGAGTATTAACATACCCAGTAAGAGACCCACTACTGGTCCCGTTAGGGGAAAAATAAATTATTAACTTCCTATGAAGTACCCTGCACAGTCACAGTCTTGTTATCCCGTAGGATACACATAATCAGTCTAACGCCCCAGGGACGCATAAATCAGTCTAGTGTTCTGCAAAAACACATATCAGTCTAGTGCTCCCGAAGGATGCACATATCAGTCTTGTGATCCCGAAGGATACACATGGAGGATGGTGTTCCCGTAGGACACCTGCAAGGTAACTACACATTTGGAAACTAATAATTTTTCCCCTCAGTCCATTCTATACATCTTAACAGTCATTTACAATCCAGTTAATTGTCCTCAACACATAAACTCTTCATTTAACCTCCAACAACCATCTTAGTCTAATTTAACCCAAGGTCAGTAAAAACATATCAGTACATCAGTCAACAAACTAAAAACCATAACATCCTCCTCAATCTACAAGGGCACAACCATTACGCCTCCTTCGTTCACAAGTACACAACCACAACAGTCTATCATCCATTCAGTCTAAACCACAATCTATCGGTTAAAATCCACACTTTATATAAGCAACATCTACTAGATTCAGTCATTTCCACATCCTTATGTTTGTACATATACATAGACAAACGGTCACAACATACACTCAACCACAAATCCACATCAATCCATACATAAATATATAAATTTCTCCCAGTCAAACACAATATACATTAAACATTCAATCCACACCCAAACGTACATCATAACTATCATCCCTACTCAGTCCAGACATAACATTACAGTCCATATAGTCAATACATCTTGATTTTTGTTATTGAGTCCAGTAGAAAGTCTCTTACCTTAACTCAAAGTTTTATGCAAACCCCTTGGTCAAACTAATTTCAACAATTACAACCTAGACATAAACAAACAGAAATCAACATCTTTTCCAAGTAGCTCCAAGTATCTAAATCACCCATATGAATTTAGCACTTACCCAGTTAGTGGAGGAACGAACCCACTCCAAACTATAGAGAATTTCAAAGGATTCGCTCATGGACTTCAATCGGTACCTTCAACAATTAAGCATTCCCCCAAATGATTAAACCCAACAGTAGCATCCATCATTATCCATGAAAACAACAAAATCTACAACTCATTCTTACCAAACACAAACCCAATACTTCACAGCAAGGCAGAAGCGTCTTCGAATAAGTGAAATCGACGTGAGCAAAAACAGATTTAAACGACAACGGAGGTGGACGACAGCTTGCAACCCACGGCTGGAAGATGGGGAGCCGCGCGGCGGTGCTTCAAGGACGGAGGCAGGGCGCGTGCTCAACTTAAACCCGAACGACGCATGGCCGCAACCAGGCTTCAACGGACGAAACGAATCGGCTAGCACCAGTCGGCGATGGACAGAGACGCAAGGGAGGAGAAGAAGACGGGGCTGTGACTTGTTTCACGAACGAAGACTGGCGCGGACGAAGCCTAACGAAAGCGCGGCGGAGAGACGGCGTATGGCATGCTGCTGTCGAAAATTGTCGGTGGCTGGCTTCGTCGGAACAGAAAAGAGAAGGGAAGAAAGGTGGGCGGCGGCTAGGGCAAGGAAGAAGAGGAAGAGAAGAAAAAAGGAAGATGAAAAGGGGGTGGGGACGCGAGAGAGAGAGAAGGAGAGAGAAAAATTAATATATATATTTTTTTAAACAAATAATAATAATAATAATAATTATATTAATAATTATTATTATTTCTTATATATTTTAAATTCCATATTCCATAATCCTTCCCAACAAATCATAATTACAACAAAAAAAACACCCACAAGCCTAAAATCTTAAAGTAACGATAACTTGATAAAAAAAAAAACTGTAAATATTACCTTAAAATTTTGGGTGTTACATAAAAGATTTTGGTACACAATCTTCAACAAAAATCGTTTAGATCTTGGTACATGATTGTCTAGCACTTTGTACACGATCGTTTAGATCTTGACACAGAATCTTGAACAAAAATCGTTTAGATTTTGTACATGACCATTTAGATCTTGGTACGCGATCATATTACAATATCTAAACGATCTTGGTTTACGATCGTTTAGAAGAAGAACTACATGCCCACGTGTGACCGGCTAATCGCGTATTGATCATAGCATTTTTTGTATTTTTCATTGTGGGTCTATGAGCTATTTCCCGTTTTCGAAATTGTTCTATACATTGTAAATATTTTGTAGGTTTGTTCTATTTTTGAGAAATCTCAAATATTTATATAATATTTTCAAACAAATAACTATATATACAAAACTAATAAGAATGTAATTTATGAAAACAGTCCATGTAAACATGCTATAAAGTATTATAGTGGTCCCAAAGTAACTATAATTCAATAGTGAAATTAAGAAAGTACTTGTCTACAACATGAAAAAAACTATGTTACCCACAATAATGTTACAACATTTTCACACAATAGTTACAAACAAATAGTACAGTGATAAATGAACACAAGATTAGTAAACTAGCTTTGTGTATTGAGTGAATAGTGTACTTAAGAAAGATACATTATATTCACTAATAACAATGATAAGCAATTACATCGTAGTACTTATCTTTAATGATAACACAAATATACAATTTCTGAATAGTTTTATCATTCTACCGCACACCTAGACTCCCCTATGGTTGAGACTTCTCTTGGTATCGTAGGCTCTACATAAGTTGTATTATTAGTGAAGAGAGTTTTAGGTTCCTTCTAAGACATAGACTTGCTCTCGACAAGGCTTGATAGCTTCCCGAGTCATGAGATTCCTTCTCACTTGTATTGTTGTAAAGCCCTTAGAAAAAAAAAAAAAAGGATTTTTTTATTAATTATTAAATTATTATTATTTTTTTATTATTATTATTATTATTATTATTATTATTAAAAACAAAAAAAAACAAGGCAAAAGGGCCCCCCCCCCCCCTCCCTCCTCCCCCCCCCGCCCCCCCCCCCCCCCCCCCCTCCTCCATTTTTCTTCTTCTTTTCTTCTTCTCCTTCTCCCAGCCCTAGCCGCCACCGCCGACCACCACAGCCGTTCTTCCCCTGGCCGCATCGTTGAAGACGAATGCCGGGCATCACAGCCGCTTCGTTCGCCAGCCGAAAACCCCACCTCTTCCTCTCTTCCCCTTCGTCCGCGCCGCGCCTCTATTCGCGAAGCCTCACCGCACGCAGCCGTGACTCGTCCGCCCAGATCCGCCTTCTCCTTCCGTCCGACCGGCCAAGTCCATCCGCCCAGCCGCCCAGCCGCACCACCCCTCCATTCGCAGCCGTCCGCCACCGCCTGGTACCGTCCGCAAGGCTGCCGACGCGCGCATCTCACGAATCGGACGCGGATCCGAGCCGATCTGCCTCCATTCTGCAAGAGGCCAGCCGCCGTGCGTCTCCTTCCAGCCGCGGATTGGAAGCCGACCCATGCCCAAATCGATTCACAAGGTCATTTGCCCAAATCTTGTGTGCCGCTGCCGCTACGTCGTTGAAATTTCGTTGGGTAAGGATGAAATTGATGGATTTAAGAGTCTTAACTAAAATCTCGATTAGTTGATGTTGTTTAATTGTGTGTTTGGATATCTAAGTTTCGAAGCGAGCCTCATTGGAAATGTTGCCTCATTCGAATTGGGCAAGTTGTGAATTTCGCATTTTGATTGATTTTAAGTGAATGATGTGGTTGGAGAAAATGTTGAGTACTTATCTTAATGTTTAGGTTGTTCGCAGTTTACAAATTCGATCAAGAAAAATTTAGTAATCCTTAAGGTAAGGGATTTTCTACTGGACTCAATAACAAGAATTAAGATGTATTGGCTATATGGACTGAATGTTATATCTGGACTGAGTAGGGATGACGTTTATGATGTTTGTTTGGGTGTGGACTGAAAGTTTAACGTATATTGTGCTTGACTGAATGAAACTTATATATGTATGTATGGATTGACGTGGACTTGTTATCTAGCGTATGTTGTGACTGCTGGGTTATTTATGTTGATGACTGATGTAGTGATATGTTTGACTGCCCTTGGGTGAAATTTGGATAATATGGTCGTTCGAGGTTAAATGGGGAGCTTATGTGATAAGGAAATTTGACTGTATTGAGCATGACTGTTAAGATGTTTAGAAGGGACTGAGGGGATAAATTATTAGTTTCCTAGTGGATAGTTACCATGCGGGTGTCCTTCGGGATCATCCCCTATATGTGCATCCTTCGAGAGCACTACGCTGATATGTGCATCCTTCGGGAGCACTAGACTGATATGTGCATCCTTCGGGAGCACTAGACTGATATGTGCATCCTTCGGGAGCGCTAGACTGATATGTGCATCCTTCGGGAGCGCTAGACTGATATGTGCATCCTTCGGGAGCGCTAGACTGATATGTGCATCCTTCGGGAGCGCTAGACTGATATGTGCATCCTTCGGGAGCGCTAGACTGATATGTGCATCCCTCGGGAGCACTAGACTGATATGTGCATCCTACGGGATCACAAGACTGTGACTGTGCAGGGTACACCATAGGATGCTAATAATTTATTTTTCCCTGAACGGGACCAGTAGTGGGTTCCTTACTGAGTATATAACTCACCCTTTTTATGTTTAACTTTTCAGGCAAAGGTAACACTAGGGGCAGACCGACGAGGGACAAGAAGGACTCGTGAATTGCCATAGGGGACTGTCTTTAAACTGCTTCCGCTGATGGTTTGAAAATATTTTGATTTAACTAAGTCTACAAATAGTTAAATTTTTTGTAAACAGCCTTTGAAATTTTGTATTTTGGAAATAGGGCCCGATTAAATTTTCCTTCGTTTTCTTACGGTTTCAACTGAATCTTCCTATATCTTTTGTCAACAAACGGTTTTGTGTCAAATTGACGACTTAGACGGTCAGTCCGAAAAGTCTGGGTCGTCACAATTGTATACCATTCATTCTGAGAACAAAGACATCTTTTCTTGAATAGCACAAGCTCGTTTTAGTTTCGAGAATCCCTTCATAAATGAATCACAATAAACATGTGTTGTAAGTAAGTTGGAATAAGTTATTCAACTCTCTTCTTCTTACAACCATGATCAATACCAACACACTTCTACAGAAAAAATATTGCTCAAGAAATAACATAAGGACTAGCTTAGCTTAGCTAAAAGACTAAGTGTCCTTTAAGTATGCCCAATAGAAACACTAAAAAGAAACCCTATCTTCCATAGCAGCTACGTACTAAGTAAGCAAAAGATATTGGCAAATAAAGGAACAAAAGAAAGAAACGATAACAAGGGTATTTTGCAGAACAACATTTCCATTGAACATTCTTCTTTCAAAAACCACCAATGCAATGACATCTCTAGTAACATTTAAAGACCTGTAAAAACAAAAATCGTCAATCTCATAATCTTTAACAATTAGGATATTTAGTTTGAAAAAAAAAGGCATACATGACATTGGAATTAGGGGTGTAAACAAGTAGGGTTGGGTTGGGTTGGGTTGGGTTGGGAAACATTCTCAACCCAATTCATATTTTTAGGTTGCTTGATTTGGCAACTAGAATAACTCTAATTAATTTTCTAATCCAACCCATAAAATATAGGTTGGGTTATCGGGTTGTATTGTTTTATTTTTTCATTCCTAATGTTTGTAAAGTTTAAAACTATTGTAACTACTTGACATTCATAACTATGTTTGGTTGTGAAGGAAATGTTATCACAATCATTTACACTATAACCACTTACATGATTGTTTAGCTTTCTAAACGATCGTTTACCCTCTTACGCGATCGTTTTCCCTCTTACGTGATTGTTTAGGTTTCTACCTTCAAACGATCATGTCATACCCCATTCCAAATTCCATTCCATACAACTAGATTAGGACGTGCTGCCTAGGTACCCATCGCGAGATGACACTTTGAATTCCTAGTAAGCAGAGCAACTTCTTGAACTTATCTCATCGTAAAGCTTCTACTTTGGACTTAGACCCTTATAGCTTATCACAGCGGAAAGCAACTTTTAGAGTTAACTTCATCACCTAGCCTACATTACTTGATTGAAAATAACTTTTAACTTTTACATGATAGCACAAATAATAACAATGATGTAGCGAAATATGCTTAACTTTTTTGCTTTATTCATTTGACTCATTACACTAAGTACAAATGAACTTCACACTTCTACAATTATGACAAGACAAAAATTGATAACTTTAGGCTCTTCATTCTTGGCTCATTTCTTCCACTCGTCGTCTTGGGCAAGACAAAATTGTGATGCTGCCCTTGACATCTCTTCAAAATTGTGCTCAAGCATTCGACTTCTCCTCTAAATTGAGTTGTAGTCCTCAACAGTTATTAGTATAAGAATTGCCTACCAACTCCCCAAATATGAAATGGGTTTACATAACAACCCACATTTTCCTTCTTTAATTGGCTTCTACGCCTGACATCCATTCTTTACTTATCTTCAACGCCTGACAACCTGAGGAGGAGAAAATTAAAACGTTAGTCAAAGACTTAGTGTGTGATGAGTTTAGGAAATACCTTATTAGGGGGAATACAACATTTTCATTAACAACACTCTTAATCTTACAAACATAAATTCACATAGCATTAAATCATAAACACAACAATCAAAGAAATTCCACGTGTTTCATTCAACGGGATGTTCATTATTCATCGTCAAAATCAGGGATTCTCCCATTCACAACATCTAATCGCATGGACCTGGGATTCACTTCACAACATCTAATCGCCTAGACTTGGGATTTCTACCAGCATCTAGCAAAATCATTGTTTTCTCAAACCTGAGATTCACTTTATTAACATCTCATTGCCTATACATGAAATTCACTTTCCCCCAGCATCTAGCTATCAAGAACACATTTTTATCCCTCCCTCAGACCTAGGATTCACTTTCACCCGGATTTACCCACTGGCAAGGCTTGGATGGTGTATGTAATATGTAATTGGCAAGGCCATTTAAAGAGTAATCATGTAACAATATATGCTAATTATTATGAAAAATGGAACACTAGTTGAAAGTGAAAAGAATTAAGAAAAGGATAGAGACTTACCAATTCACCTTGACAAAAGATTATTTATAAAGACCCTTACTTATTACCATAGTGTCGTGGCAAGTTAGAGTGTCGAACCCAAGGGAGTGGAGATGATTCTAACTTGAATTCAAACTAGAAAAGATTGTTAGATAAACTAAGAAAGCATTAAAAGATTAAGCAAGAAATTTAAAGAATCATGTTGTGACAAGTAACAAAGTAAATTCTAGGTTGTTCCAACTCAAGATAGTAGAATATGTGAAAAAAATACTCAATTAATAAATGTGAGGCAAGAGTAATTGAGTATATGAGAGTTTTCTTTATCATTGGGGATCCAAAAATGAAAAGTAAAAATTGAAAGGTTTTAAAGATTCTTGATCAAATTAATTTTGGGATCAAATTTCTTGAATTCCAAAATTAATTTGTCCTAGATTCACACCTTTTACATACCAAGAATTGAACAAATATGCATTTAAAAAAAATTGCTTCAATTACACATCATTTGTTGGACAAAAAAGTGTATAGCATCAATATTTATTCCAAGAATTAGCAAATCAAAAGATTGCCAATCACAAACGCTACAAAAAAAATTATAGAAAACAATTCATCGTTCAACAAAATTTACTTTAGGTTCCCAAAAAACGGCATATTGCATACCTTGAATAAAATGACAAATTGAATTCAAGAAAATTAAATTCGTCAAGTGAAAGGATATAATTGATTACAATTTGGTAAATCTACCCATCTCAACTTAAACCATGAACAAGATTTATCAAAGAATCAAGAATTATCAAAGAACAAACAATTGTCAACTTTATTTCTACATTTCATGCCAAGCAAATTATTGCTTGAACTTTCGGAATGATTAGTTCTCAAGAATATAAATTACAACAATTTTATAAAAAAGTAAAGTAGAGTTCTTAGAATAAATAAAGAAAAAATTGTACAATCTTGCAAAGAGTAGAGGCCCAAAAGAAAACTCGACCCAATTACTCTTAATTACCTCATAAAAGACTTACCCTTCCATGAGAATCAAGAAAATGGATAAAGTTTTTGGGAGAAAAAATGGGTTTTGGAGACGGTTTTTTAGTGATTTTTTGGTAATTTTTTAATGGATACTTGATGAATGAGTGAATGGAAGTGAAGAGATGTATTTATAATATTTTAGGGCAGTTGAGATGTAACTTCCGATGAAAAATGGAAGAAATTTGGCAAATATGGTGAAGAATATGAAGAAAATAGGGCTGGAAATGTTCAGTTTGGGATTTTTCACGTAAAAGTAAAGAACAGCGCGTGTAGGATAATTTGAACTTGTGACCTGGAGGATGCAAAGAAATTTGATGGGAGACACGTGGTAGGCACTGGTAGGTGAAAGCGGGTTTGAATTTCGGGTTGAAAACTCATAGATTAATTTGTGTCGATTGAGATTCGAACGCAGGACTTTGAAGTTGCCATTCGAGAGCTTTCAACTTATTTACCATATTGCTTGACAACCTAGAGAGGAAAAACTTAAGATGTAAGTTAAAGACTTAGCGATTGATGGGTTTAGGAAATATCTTTTTAAGGAATACAACATTTTCATTAACAACAATCTTAATCTTACAAACATAAATTCTCATCGCATTAATTCATAAACACAACAATCAAAGAAATTCCATGGTTTTCATTCATCAAGATGTTCATCATTCACCAACGGAACCTAGGATTCTCCCATCCACATCTAATCGCTAGACTTAGAATTCACTTCACCAGCGTCTCGCAAAATCATTATTTTCTCAGGCCTGGGACTCACTTTTACCAGCGTCTCGAGATACAACATCGCCTATATCTAGGATTCACTTTGACCAGGATCAAGTTATCAAGAACACATTTTATCCCTTGCTCAGACCTGGAATTCACTTTCACCAGCATTTACCACCCTAGACTTGGGATTCACTTCCATGAGAGTCTTGCTTTAAACTTGGGATTTCCACCAGCGTCTTGCGATACACCATACAACACTACACATCATTCAACCATATAAGAAACGTTAGCTCAAAAGCTTTATATACAACATAACGCATCACATTAGTATCATTCTCAAACGTTAATCATCAAACATAAGATTACAAACAGTACAATCATTCACAAAACAATATTTCTTTCATTGATAAAAATCATAAACACTCTTTTCTTTATAGAAATTACTCACAAAACATTTATTTTTCATAAGGATCACTCACAACAATACTTAGCCTCAACTCTTTCCCTCGACCAACCTTTCAACACTTGGCAGTCTCTCAACAATTTAGCAGAATGCTTGGCCTCTCATGCCCTTTTTCTTTCAATCTCTTCGGTCCTATTTATAGTGATCTCTCAAATTGATGGATCATTTTCATGCTTTACATGTCTCAAGCTACCACTCATCAGGCAATGCAACCAACAAAATTTCGACATGTTGCCAACTGTCACTCACGGTTAGACATTTCCCTTGAAATGATAACCTTATCTTTCTGGAAAGCTCAATTCTTTATCGCTTGACTATTTTCTCAAGAAAGAACATAACATTAACTTTTTCTCAGAGAGTCGTCTAGTTACTATAACAAAAACTATCTACTATTCTAGTTGTTTACATTAGAAAATGGAAGGGAGAAATAAAAAACTTTCACAAAAGGTAAAAATACGCATTTTTGGTGGGAAAAGGCGGACTTTTTCGGATAGCATTTTTCGTGACAGTTATTTGATGTCGTAGAAGATACATAAAATAATTTATTTAATTTATTAAAATTAAATTAAATGAAAATGAAAATTAAAGGGTTTTAAGGCATTTTTCCCCAAATCGAAATTTCTCCCAAATTAAAACCCTCATTCCTCCCGCAAAGAAGCCGTCTCCAAACTCGAAGAGAGAACTCTATGCATCTTCCACAAATGAAACAACGGCTTCGCTATGGTTGTGTTGTCAGTTCCAAAACCATGTTCATCGATCTATCCATATTTCTTTTGCTCTCGGTTTCTCACTATTATTCCTTTTCTTGCATTCTACTTAACCTTCTATTTCTACTCCCCTCGTACACTACCATTGTCGGACGCTATCTCTTGCTTCTCCTCTGGTAACCTTTGTCTTCCTTTTCAACATCCGGTGTAATGGTGATGATGAGGGAGCTCTATTCATTTAATTGTTGTTTTTTTATGGTCTGATCAATTAGTTCATGGTTATTGGTTTTCTTCATTTGGTGATTTTGTGGGAGAAGGGAGGATTATTTCTACTTTAGCAAACCACATTATCTATTTATTGTAATATCTGTCAAGGGTATGGATATTTGCCTTTGGTAAATTGAAGGGTTTTAAGGCTTTTCTCTCTCTCTCTCCATGAAGTTTTGCTTACGAGAGAAATTTCCTACTTGAAATTTTTTCCAGATTTTCCATTACGTAAAAAATTTCCTTTCTTCCTTTTCTAATTTGATGATGATCATGAAGATAATCACTAGTGTTTCATCTCCAGATTTTTGTTCTACTTGATTCATATTTGTTCCTTTGTTTTCTTTGATCGAAACTCTGTTTTCTTTCCCAAAAAATTCGACCACCATGGGAAAGCTTTCCTTCAAGGATTCGCTTAAAGCACTTGAAGCCGATGTGCTGGGGTCTGTTACTTTCGGAACTTAGTGCTAATAATGGTCATCTAAAGCATGAAAGTTTGTGTTGCTAGTTTCTAGAGTTGTGCTTTTGGCTTATAGTCTTGTCTTCTTTGTAGTTATGTAATATTAAATATTTTAGGTGAGGTGGTGAGAAGCTAAAATAATGAACGTTGAAGCCAAAAAGTACTATTAATGTTACCTTTTCCTGCAGCTGAAGTGTGGACGTAGAGTTGATTAATAAACAAAGAAGTTTTACCCAAAAAAGAAAAATACTTAAGTATATCCTAGTGTATTTTAGAATACACCTAAGTATTTTTCTTTTTGTGTTTAGGGTCTAGGGACCATTCCAAGATGGACATATAAATCTTCATTTTTCTTTGTGTGTGTAATAAAAATAGGATGAACAAAGATGAGTGCATTATTACTCTTAAGTTTGAAAGATATGTCGTGACTTGTTTATTTATTTATTGTTATTATTTCTTTTTTGTGGACACGTTGTTGTTGAGTTTAGTTGAGAACGTTTTAACCAATCCTACAAGACACGCTCTCAACTATCTTTAGATCCCCCCACTAGATCAATACACACATTTCTTTTTTATTCTTAGATATTTTGTGTTTACTTTGTAATGTGATATATTTATTCTTGATAAGATTTTATTATCAATCGAAATTTCAAAATTCATGTCTCTTTTTAAATCCATTTTTAAAGCCCTCAATGAAAACATTTGGGATATGTCTTCAGAGACCATTCAAATTTTGTCAACCGCCTAAGGTTTATTACTGTTATCTCCAACAAGAAGGGAATAATATATGATGCGAAGACTGGGGATAAGATGGAAGAACTCTCTTTCGATGATGGGCATAAAGGCAATATTTATATTGTCAGTTGGAGTGTAACACTCCAGATTGAAGGTATGTCATTTTTAATCGAGTTACCTTATTATTTAAAGATTTTAAATTTTAGGGGTGTTATTATCCTGTAAAGTTGTTTGAAAAGAAGAGAAATAAGAATTTATTATATAAAGTAATAATAATAATTATTATTATTAATAATTCTTTTCTTATTTTTCTTAAAAAATAAATAAATAAAGAATAATTTTTTCTTTTTCTCTTCACGCGTGCATCTTCCCCTTTTTCCTCTCCTTGTTATCCGTAACCCATAGCCGCCGCCAGCCATTTTCTTCTCTTCTTTTCCGTTTGCCTGAAGCTGACGCCAATCACTCGCGTTGATGATTCATCAGCAACCTCCGTCGTCGGCCACGTCTCGAGCTGCTGTCACCGTTCGTCTCTCCGTTGTCCGGTCAAAGCCCAGTCGAGGAGTCTTGTTGGTGTCGCTCCTCCGTTCTACGCCGTCGCAATCGGGCTGTTCAGATTGGTCTCCGTTCGCAAAGCCCGACCACCGACTGCCACATATTTTCACAGTTCGTTCATTTTCGCCCCATTATGTCTCTGTCGCGCGTGAAGCTGGTCGAAAATCCGAGTTCGTCTCCTTCCAATCCGCACGCTGGAGTTTGTCAAGCCGGTGTTCGTGAATTCGTTGTAAGTTGAAGCCCGATCTGAAACTGATCTTCCTTTTCAACTAAACCGCGCACAATTTTAGCTTTGCTTGCTGCCATTTGGTTTATCTTGTACTGTCGTTTCTGTCTCGCCACGAAGAGTTGGGGTTTTTGGTGGTTGTTTTTTATAACCAATTATTGTTGGGTTAGTAAATTGATTGAAATTTTTTCTTGAAGGTGCAAATCATGGACACTGCCTAAATCCCTTGAATTTCAAACGAGTTGGGTTGGGTTCAACTCTCCACTTTTTGGGTAAGTTGTGAAAATTATATATAGAACGAATTGTATAGATGAAATTGGTCGTGGAAGTGATCGATTTCTATTTACCTATGCTTAGGTTGCTTTGGCAAATTTAGGTTCAATCAAGGGGCTAGAGTAAAGTTAAGGTAAGGGTTCCTACTATTGGACTCAACGATGAAATTGACATGTATTGTATTGATCCTGCTGAATTGAGATGGACTGACTGATATGTAAATTTATATTTGATGACTGATTAGGATTAAATTGTGGATTAAATTGTGGGTTGTTGACTGTTATGTTAGAGCATAGGCAATGTCCCGTAGGTTGGATTGACAAACTAAATTGAATTGACTGAACTGAGGTGAGCGTTGCTTATGTATAAGTTTATTCATTTGAGTAACCGTTTTAATAATGTTTGATTGTGTGTTGAATTGCATAAATTGATCGTAAATGTGTTGAACTGGAAGAATAAAATGATGGTAGTTTGATTTGTAAATCTATTTGACTTATTAAAAATTCTAGATTTGGACTGAGGGAAAATTGTTAACTTTATTTATAGGGTAGCGTTCCTTGCAGGTGTCCTACGGGATCACCACTTGTTGTGCATCCTTCGGGAGCATTAGACTGACATGTGCTTTCTGCAGAGCGCTAGACTGATGTATGTGTCTTGAGGGCATTAGACTGATTAGGTAAGCTTTAAGAAAACCCCATAACATTTGTAAGTCCACAGGTGTCTTTGACCATTGTAGTCAAGGAAGTACTATTTGATCAATCCATAAAAGATTGTAGTTATAAAATAATGGAAAAGTAACCAAATGCCCCTCTTAAATAATGGTCATTTCTTGAAGAACCATTATTTTGGCTGAAAAAGTAGAGATGTATGAATGTTAAAATTAGCTAAAAAGTCATACTAGTTCTTTATCTTTCCCATAATTTTCCATTGAAAACTGATTTTGCAGGTATAATTGATGTCTATCTTTTTAGTCTGATTGATGAAAATGCTAAAAGTATAGAACAAGAGAGCTTTGAGAGGCATTGGGGAATATCTTTTCGGTTTGATTGATAAAAATGCTAAAAGTATAATTAATGTCTATCTATGCTTGTGGTTTATTAATTTTCTTTCTTCACTACTATTTGAAAACATCATTTTGTTACATAACTTAGGTTCAGTCGAGAGGGCTTAATATCCAGCTGGTGGATGGGTACTTGTCGAAAGGAGAATTAAAGGTATTGTTCTGAGGTTGTCAATCTAGCTGGAACAAAGGATTTGGATATTGATCTTCAAAACTAATTTCACTTCAGGTTTTTTATTGTTTATTTGTCATGAGATTATTGGTGTTCTATTATTCAATGTTTTTCTGTTTTGTAGGTTTAATCATGCGCTAAGGTCAGTTGCCAATATTATACAAACTTCACATATATGGCTCATGTTTAACTGATCTTAGGCAAAATATTATTATTTTTTTTATTTATTTCTTGGTGAGAGGTGTTTGCTATCATTTGTGATTGTGTATTCTACCTTTGATTGGTATGTTTACGGACCACTTTACTATTCTTTGGCATGTTCGTCCCATGTGATGATCAGAAATGTTTGTTTACTGAAATCAAGTATAATAAATGATGAACACGTATTTTAACATTTCAGAATTTTGTTGTCTTTATTTTAACATTTCAAAACATGTTTTATCTATAGTGTAGTAGACATATTTCCTATCCTCAGATTTAATTTTGAGGGCATTGCATCCATGGTGGTAACTCCTGAAGAATATCTTTAGTTTGCCTCCATAGTAAGCAACTATAATTTTGCTGGCACATCATGCCAAATATTTTCATTCATGCATCCTATCTTCTTTGAGATTTTTAGGTTGAATTATGACATTTGTATAATGCGAAACAATTTATCTTGTTGGAACCAGCTAAACTTTTGCTAAACACGAAAAAGTTTGGGGATATTGCATTTAGGGACAAGGATTATAAAAATGATGTTTTCTATTGTAGTATTGCCCATACTTTAGAAGTCACAAAGATAAAAGTCACAATTACAACCTAAAACATGGGTAGAGTTGTGAAATGAACTATAATAAATAATATCATCCAATAGGTGTCATATATTTTTCTTCTTTAAGGTTTATCACTAATAGTACTTAAATGTAGATCCCATTGATTGACAGCATCTTATTCTTTTTCTTTTTTTCATTCTTCTATGCTTGCTACAGAATAAAATTTTCTGTGACTGTCTACTATATTCATGTTGTACTCTCTTTAAGCGAGTTGTACTCTCTTTAAGCGAGTTGTACTCTCTTCTCCTGTGATGTATGCTTATATTCATGTTGTATTTGTAGGTTCAACTAAAGGCGAAAACTTCATGAGTTTTTCTTCAAAGAAGCTAATCTGGACTATCAAAATACACTGACTAGCATGGTTCAAGCAACAAAGAATATTTTCAGAGATGAAGGCTTACTGGTTGGTTGTTTATGCTTGTGCAGAAAATCATGTTATATGTATTAGGATGGTATTTACACTGGTTTTGATTAAGGATTGTAATTCCATACTTGTAAATTGTTCAAATTTGATTGGAAATGTAAAAATATTACAAAGTGTATTATAGCGTATATATATTAAAGTGTCGACCATTTGTTTCTATATGGGTGTTATGTATTATAACATTATTGTCATTTAAATGGTTCGTGTAATGGCGGAGCGACAAGAAGAATATGGGAAAATTGTAGTAATTGAGGATTTTTGTAACACCCCGAACTCTAGGAATTTATTTAATCGAATTGCTCTATTTATTTTATTTATTTTCTTTTGGTGGGATTAAACTAATGGAAAAGAAACAAAGTGAAGGAGGAAAAGATAATAATAATAATAGTATTATTATTTATTATTTAATATTATTATTATTATTATTAATAAATAATAAAAAAAACGGAAAATTCTCCCTCCCCCTCTTTTCCTCCCCCCCCCCCCCCCCCCCCCCCCCCCATCTTCTTCTTTCTTTTTTTTCTCCTTCCCCACGCCCTAGCCGCCGGCCGCCCCTCATTTTCCTTCCGACGAAGCCAGCCGCATGCAGCAGTCCGTCCCAGCCGCCGCCCGCTACCGTCCACACGCCACCGTCCGTCTCAGCTCGCAAAACCCAACCGCGTTGGGGTCATCCGCGCCCGACTCCGTTCGTGAAGCCAGCTGCCATCTGCCCAAATCTCCTCTGTTCCGACCGTCCGACGAAGCCCAGCCCAGCCGCACGCCGTCTGCCTCCGTCCGCAAAGCCGATCGCCTCTGTCTCCTTCCAGCCGCGGATTGGAAGCCGACCCATGCCCAAATCGATTTCACAATGTTGCTTGCCCTAGTCTTGTGTGCCGCTGCCGCTACGTCGTTGTAAATTCGTTGGGTAAGGATGAAATTGATGGGTTTAAGAGTCTACATTGAAATTTTGATTAGTTGATGTTGTTTAATTGGTTGTTTGGATGTTTGTTCTTGAAGGCGATATTGGAGATTTGAAGAATTGGGACCTTGAGTTTTGCCAAAAAGCTTCGTTGGAGTTCATTTCTCCACTTCTTGGGTAAGTTGTGAGATTTACATATGGGTGATTTGAATGGATGAAATTAATTAGAAAGATGTTGATTTCATGTTTGGTTATGTTTAGGAATCGATTTATTGGAAATTGTTCGATTGAAGAAATTTCATAAGAGTGAGGTAAGGGACTTTCTACTGGACTCAATAAAAATATTTGGGTGTATTGACTGTATAGATCGTATTGTTATATCTTGATTGAGTAGGGATGACGGCTATGATGTATATGTTTGGATGTGGACTTGTGGTTGATTGCATGTTATGACTGTCTGGGTATGTATATGTACAAATGTAAGGATGTGGGAATGATTGAATATCGTAGATGTTGCTTATATAATGTGTGGCTTGAATTGGTAGATTGTTGTGTAAATCGAATGTATGGTAGACGACTATGGTAGTGTATTGTGAACGGAAGAGACATCATGGTCGTGCCATTTTAGATTGAGGTGGATGTTATGATTGGTTTTGTTGTCGACTGATGTACTGACATGTTTTTGACGGACCTTGGGTTAAATTGGAATAAAAATGGTTGTTTGAGGTTAAGTGGAAAGTTTACGTGATGAGGACGTTTGACTGAATTGTAAATGACTGTTAAGATGTATAGAAGGGACTAAGGGGTAAATTATTGGTTTCCTAGTGGATAGTTACCTTGCAGGTGTCCTACGGGATCACCACCCCTTTTGTGCATCCTTCGGGAGCACTAGACTGATATGTGCATCCTTCGGGAGCACTAGACTGATATGTGTTTCTGCAGAACACTAGACTGATTATGTGTATCCTACGGGATCACAAGACTGTGATTGTGCAGGGTACCCCGTAGGAAATTAATAATTTATTTTTCCCCTAACTGGACCAGTAGTGGGTCTTTTACTGGGTATATTAATACTCACCCTTTTTATGTTTAATTTTTCAGGCAAAGGTAATACGAGGGGTAGACCGACGAGGGAGAAGATGGAATCGTGATTTGCCATAGAGGACGGTCTTTAAACTGCTTCTGCTGGCGGTTTTAAAAATATTTTTGATTAAACTCGGTTTACAAACGGTTATTTTTTTTGTAAACAATATTTAGAATTTTATATTTTGAAATAGGGCCCGATTAAAGTTTTTATTCGATTTCTGATGCTTTCAACTAAACCTTGCTATGTCTTTTGTCAACAAACAGTTTTTGTGTTAAATTAACGACTTAGACAAGGTCTGAAAGAAAAGTCTGGGTCGTTACAATTTTGCAACAGGAAATAAATGTGATAATATATGAATTTGTGACATTCCTTAATTGTCGTCAATATTAAAACAATGACAATTTTTTGATTAAAAAACTATCACGATTGGCCTATCTTTGATAAGAAAAAAATGTCGTCAATAGGGAAACAATGATATTTAATTTTTTCAAAAAACTGTCACGATTGACATATATTTGACAGGAAAAATTGTCATAAAATACGAATTTGTGACGTTTTTTTTACTGTGGTTAATACGCAAATGATGACAGTTATTTGTTGTCATAAAATAGAAATTATCGACATTTATTTTCTATTATGAAAAAACTTATTGCGTCATGGAAGGACATTCCATGACTTCAAATACTATGACTATAAATAACTGTCACGAATTTTATTCGCGACAGAAAATAACGACATCCGTATACGAACGTTCATCCTTTCAACCGAACGCCTACTTCATCTCAAAAAACACTTAGGTGGACGCATTTCTCCCTGCGTTGCTGTATAGCTCTTTGCATTAAATGCATGCTTCTTCCTCGCAGCTAATCCTATCACTTCGTCTAGCTTCAACACAAAAGTAACTGTAAGCATCTCTCCTCGTTTCACCCTTAAAGGCATCCTTCATCGCAAAATGCATTTTATTTACACTTGGCCAGAATGACTCTTCTCAACACGGTTGCCCTTCGACAGAACTCCCTTTCTCTAAATCACGGCATAACAGATCATTCACTTCTTATACAATCAGCTAACTTTTCATACGATCGTTTAACTTCCTACATGATCATTTAACAAAATACTTCTAACTTTACTTTTATTAAATAAATAATAAAAAATATATACTATGTATAGTATTAATTCAGGTTAGTTTATGGGTTGAACTGAATTTTTAAACCCCCAACCTGACCCGAAAAAACAAAAAAAAATTAACCCAACCCAACCCACATTTTAAAGTAATTCAATGTAACCCAATCATATAATATAGGTTAAGTAGTCCTGGTTGTCGGGTTATTCAGATTATTCTTACACCCCTTACTGAAATTATGTCAGAAGCTAAATAACTTGTTAGTTATTAAATGTCAAATAATTAACAATACACATGAAAGATAAAAAATGTCAGGAATTATCATATTCAATACATCGTCAATGTCAAGAAACAATAACCTTGAAATGTCATAAGTGTTAAGCGTATTATGTTTCTTGACACAAAAAAATTTATATAAAAATTTGTATAATTTGAAGTTTTTTGGGATCACAAGTTATCTCCTTATACTTGACAGCCGATTACTCAAAATTTTCAAAACTATTAGTTATATTGTTACTTGACATTGTAGAATTGTGACGTAACCCACTTTCTACAGTAGCAATTGTTGCCATATGCCCGAGACGACATAGACTGACCAACATCTTCAAAATGTGTGAGTTTTAAAGAACAATAAAAAGTGTGTCGTCACCAATCGTTTTGACAGTGTGATTGGATATCAAAATAAAGTAAACTTTTTAAAAATAAAATAAGTAAAAAATGATCTGCGAAAATTAAAGTTGAGTTCGAGAGTTATTCATGTGTGAGAAATGTGTTAGCACCCCCAACACCCATGACAACATTTTTTATCTTGAATTGAAAAAATATCTAAATAAAATTGATTTGAAAATATAATTTTTTTAAGAATGTCATATTTTACTTGTTACCACACTCCATTATTTGAAGCAGTGACTCAATAAATTAAGTGGAGAGCATTCCATCGATTAGACTATATTGAAAAAAATTTACTCAACATAAGAGAATGATATCCATCATAGTTGTTTGAAAAAAAATGAATTTTTTTAAAAACATTGATGAAATTCATTTTTTATCGTGATCAAAATCAAATTTCAAACTCCCAAATTTTTTAACTTGCATTGTAGGATTTTGTTTAGAAAAGACAATATAATTAAATTATTAGAAACTATTGATTAGAAAATCTTGCGAAATCATATATTAAAATTTGAAAGTTTGAAAAACATGAAAAATTATAATTCAAAAGAATAATTTTCTAAATGTATTTTTTTAGAAAAAGAAAAAGTTTTAGGAAAAATTTCAAGATTACATAAAGAAAATTAAATTAAAAAAATTAAGACAGTGATATATTTCAATTAGAAATCAAATAGGAGTTAAAAGATAAACAATATATATAATAGGCAAATCACTATTGAAGATTCATAATAATAAATTAAGTAAAAAATAGAGATTTTAATAAAAACTTTTTGGAATCGATTTTCTCACTCGAGAATTTAAAACAACGGGCTCTCTCGTATATTTCTAGTTTCCATCATCGGATGATTATAAAAATAAGATTACAAAATAATAAGAACAATCTACGATATAATTTGCAAATGAAAATGCACATATTAAAATGACAATAATTGATAGATATCTCACTGAATGTGTTAAAGAAAAATAAGGAATTAAGTGATGAATAATAAATAAAATTGAATAAGCCATAAAAAAGAGATTTTTTTAAAAAAGTATAATAAAGTGGTAAAATATTTATGTCATAGTGAACAATTTTGAAAACGAAAAAAGCCCACAAACCTACAATAAAAAATACTAAAAATGTCTTAGTCAATACGCGATTAATTAGCCACTCACGCGCTTAATATATTTTGTACACGATTTTGTATCATGATCATTTAGATTTGTTCTTATGGCGAATTTGTCGTTTATTTCTGTTATAATAATGGTTCTTAATTTTTGTGATTATTGTAGTACTATTGCAATGGATCAAGATGATTGGTGTAAGCTTTTCTCATAAGGGAATCTCTCATAATAGACTTCTAGGCTAGTCTCTGTTAGTGCTATCATCTCTGAATCCATCCTTGACTGAGCCAAAATAGTATGTTTCTTGGACTTCTAGGAAACAACTCCTTCTGCTATATTGAAGATATAGCCATCAGTAGCCTTTGTGTCATCACAGAGGGAGTTCAAGTCAGTATCATTGTAGCCTTTGAGAACAATCGAGAAACGTTCGATAGTGTAATAATCCTAAGTTATGGGCTTTCTTTAAGTACCTCATAACCAATTCTACAACATTCAATGCTCTTTTCTAGGTATGCTTGTAAACCTACAGAGTAGTCCTACAACATAAGCTATATAAGGCTTAGTGCAATCATACAAGATTTAGTTTCCACAAAATATTTTGAAAAAACCATCGAGGTTCTTATTGGAGCAAATGGTAAAACACTAAATATTAAGTCCAAACTTTCAAAAGTACATGTCCATAATAAAGAACAATGTTTCAAATCATCTTTTCTTTTAATCAAAGATCTTCGTCAAGAATTAATTCTTGGAATGCCTTTTATTACTCAATTATATCCTTTAACAATAACAAGAAATTTGGAGAAGAACTTATTTTTGAATTTATCTCTCCAATTTTACCTTTTAGAAATCAATGTTTTGAAAAGTGAACAAATAAAATGAAAACAAAAAAAATTAGTTTTCTAAAAGAAGATATTGATTATAAAAGAATTGAAGAAAATTGGAAAGAATTTTCAATTCAAAATAGGATAAAAGAAATTCAATTCAAAATTGAAATGAAATTTGTTCCAATTTACCAAATGCATTTTGGGAGGTAAAGAAGTACATAGTTAATCTTCCATATTCCAAAGAATTCAAAGAATCGAATATCCCAACAAAGGTTAGACCGATTCAAATGAATTCAAACTTGCTAACACAAATCATGCAAGAAATACAAGAATTATTAGACAAACTGTTATTGCAGTTGTTCGACCTACTGGTTATCCAAACAAAATGGCAAGAACATCAATTAACCAAACCGTCTATTTCCTTGCTTGGTGAAATCGGAAGCTGCAAAACAGAAAAAATATAGTATGGCTAAGTCCCGAATCACGCTCTCTTTAAAATGTTTCACGAGTTTGCTCTCTTGTGCAAATAGTATGATAGCCCTGTCGTCCTCAGGATAAAACAGCCTCTCGGTCTTCACATCAAAACCAATTGGAAATCACTACACTCACATACATTATACTACTCGAGCTACAGAAAATGATTTTAGAGAGAATACGAAATCGGGAGATTTTGCTTCTTTGTATTTTATGTGAAGAATGGGACTGCATATATATAGAGTGGGGAGGCAGAGACAAGCAACAATCACAAATGTTAATGACCACAATTATACAATTTATTAAAAAGAAATTATACAATTAATTCTGAAAATAAAAAACGATAATACTAATTAATGACAGACTAATACTAATTAATTATAGGCATTTTTTTAGCAAAAATATATATTATTTTATTCCTCCTCCCCTCGCCCGACGGCAGCACGCATGTGGAGACATAGGCATATGCCTACATTTGTCTATCTCCTCCCTCCTTCTAAAACTTGGGTGCTCTAATGGCCCAAACCTATGAATGGATCAATGGGTATATGAAGGGACTTCCACATTACAAATTAATCAATGTGGGTATGCAATTTGGAAATAAATTAATTATATATTTTTCTTTCACAAATTTTCCATCCAATAATTCTCCACTTGAAAATATTTTGCTATCAGTCCCCCACTTGAAATTTTTTTAAAACATTTTCATCGAGCAGTGTCTATCTCTATAATGTTGTGCGTAAGTAAAGGTGTCTGATGACTTGAACCTTTACGTAGTGACAATAGTTTAGAGTATTGTAAAGTAACTCATAGTTTTGAACTTTACTTCTAACTCTATTTCACACATAGCAGTTTTCGAGTGAAGTTCTAAAATAGCCCGTGCTTTATGGCCTTGCACGTATATCCCAGTTTAATGAACGCTCTAGGAATCTGCCCAGAATTCCATAGGAAGTGGCCCTCACTTCCACATTCACTAAGGTGAATCTATCAAGAGTACTCCTGTAGCTAGGTACCCTACTTGATATCAAGTATAGATTTCATTAAGAACAAAGTTCAACCTCCTCATACGCTTCAGGATGTCATGCTAATCATTGAATCATAAGAAAGGAACTCCTAATAATTTAGCATGATTCTCGTCACATTACTTGCGATCAGTTATTACACATTGAACTTGTTTCTTGTCTCCAGTTTTTCAAGTTTAGTTTACCTGACAGTAATTCAAATTTTAATAGGCTTGAGTCCCATTTTTTCTGAGGTTTTAAAAACCTTCTCTCTTGCTAGTGCTTTCGTCAAAGGATCAACCAAATTATCACAAAATCGTACGCAATCCACTATCACAATGCGAATAATGAGAAATTCTCTAATGGTACTATGCTTACGACGTATTTGTTGTCTCTTACCATTGTAATAACGGTTTTAAACTTTTTCGATAATTGCAGTACTGTCACAATAGAATAGTATGGCTGGTACTTTTCCATGTGGTAATCTCTGATAGCAAGCTTCGAAGCCAACTTCCTTCTTCACTACCAGTAGCTAGTGCTATCATCTATGACTCTATTGTTAACTGGGCTAATATTATCTTTTTCTTGGATTTCCAAGCAACAGCTTCTCTTGCTATATTAAAAATATAGCCACTTGTAGCCTTTGAGTCATCTAATAGGGAGTTCAAATCAGCATCGCTGTAACCTTCAAGTATATTAGGAAACTTTTGATAATGTAGTCCTAGATTTTGAGTTTTCTTAAGATATCTCATTACTCTTTCTATAGTGTTCCAGTGTTCTAGACTAGGTCTGCTGATAAACCTTCATAGCAATCCTACAACGTAAGCTATGTCTAGTTCAATGCAATTAGCAGCATACCTTAAACTCCTATGATACTAAAGTACTCGGACTAGTTAACACTGTCATCTATGTTTTTGAACAACTTGACACTATAGTCATAGGGTGTACAAGCTAGTTTACTTTCGAAGTAGTTGTACTTCTTTAGAATCTTTTCTATGTAATAAGATTGATCTAAGAAAATTGTTGGGATTTATGTCATAAAACTCGTAGATTGTAAATATAATCCATTGACCGTTATTAATAAATTGTTATTATCGTAATAATTGTTATTGATTATAATATTAGTTTTGTCTTAATAACCCAAATCCATTAAACTAACATCCTAAGCTGTTTAATGAGTCATGAACAGTATGTAGAGACATATAGAGATTAATGCTCAAGATTCAGCTTAAGAGGTCTATAGTATAGGGATAAGGCTGGGTACCTTATCCTGGTAACGTAACACTATGGATACGACTCACTTTGTATTTGATACAAACACAATGATCCAACGCGTTCATGTAGTTGACATGCAAGTGAGGGTATCCTATGCAATGAGATCACATAAGACCGAATTGCGAAATAGTAACCACTAGATGTAACTTTGTTAACTAGTTAGGTTTCTATTTCGCTAGGATGACCTAGGTAACTTAGTCTTAATCCTGAGTGTATTATGAACTCCTGCTTGCGATGGATTGTCCTTTGATTTGTATGGGTGAGAGTGGCCAGATCCTTGACTCAATAAGCTTATCATTTTGAGGACAAGACCAAGTGAGGAGCTGGGAACATAATTACACAAGATGGAATTCAATCCTTCCCTACTTTAGGGTAAGTAGATGAGTGTTCCCTTAAATGGTGTCTCTAGGTCTTGAACAAACGGTCCTACCCTCTCTATGGCACGAGAGGGGTTTCTGTTTATTGGTAGGACCATAAACAGGTTGTTCATTAGAGGAGCACTAGTATTTAAGGATTAGAAGTAACCCAGGGGTAAAACGATTTGATCCAGCTGGTATTAAGAAAACTCGTGAAGGACTAACTTACCGTTATTGGTCTATATCTGTGGACACAGAAATATATCTACAATGAGAAGAGTTCAACTGTAAGTCTTTAGTGGAGTGTACACACTGTTAACGAATATTGATTAATGTGGTTAATGAGTTTAGCCAATTAATCTCAGATCGTTGCAGTTTATGATATGTAGGTCCATTCGGTCCCCTTCTTAGCTCGTAAAGGGTAATGAGATTTATTCATATTGGTTGTAATTTGTAATGTTCAAAGTTACTTTTGGAAATCATAGCTACTAAATCTTCTTCTACCAGGTTCGCCTACGCAGTAGAACAATTCCTAGCTTAGTGTCTAGGTTATTAATTACAGTTATAACAAACAATTTGTACCGTACTTCTAAACTAGGGTTTATGGGAGTTGTTCTCTTTGTTAGATATGTGTTTCATTTTGTTCTCTTTTAGCTTCATATCCAATTTCAGAACTGCGGTAGACTTCTTTCTGAGAAATGCATTCACCTCCTCCTTTTGATCATGCGTTCTCACCTTCTCCTCTATCCTTGATCGTGTGATAAGGCTTTCTAATGAGAACTCCTTGGTTTTAATACCTTAGAGCGTTCTTTAAATCTTTTGACAGTGGAGGCAATTCGTCAATAATAACCGTAACTTGAAATTGATCGTCTAGCATCATACCTTTGCTGATAATTTCATGTGCTATCTTTTGGATTTCATGCAATTGAGCCTCCACAGATCTATAATCAGTCATTTGGTGTCACAGGTATCGACTCACTCCATACTCTTTTGATCCCGCGTCCTCAGTATCATACGTCTGTTGTAATGCATCTCACACTGCTTTAACAATAGACATTGTACTATAATCAGTCATTTAGTTGGATTTGTCTCTAGAACAGTTGGCTTCTCGGTGGTACACGCGACAACAACCTTCTTCAACGTGAGAAAAATAGCATCTTTTGCTTCTATTTCTTAAAGTGTGCTCCTTCAAAACAAAAATGTCGGTTGAGATCGAAAGACATTAAATCAGAATGAAACGGTCTGACCATCTCAACAAAAAGAGTCATCTTAAAATTTTTGTTGCACTTCATTCTGCCTACTAATTCTCCAAACATAATGGCAAGAACGCCAGGTAGCCGAACCGTTGCTTGATGAAATTGGAAGTTGCAAAAGAAAAAAAAAAGTTAGTATGGCTGAGTTGCAGACACGCTCTCTTGAAGACGTTCTCAGCTCTGCTCACTTTATGCAAAGAGTATGTAGCTCGTTGTCTTTAGGTCTCCTCGCCCGATGGCGCTTGTGGAGATATGAGCATACCTACATTTGCCTATCTACTCCCTCCTTCCAAAACTTGGGTGTCCTAAAGGCCCAAATCCATAAATGAATCTATGGGTATATGAAGGGACTTCCACATTGCAAATTAATCAATGTGAAAATGCAATTTGGGAATAAAATAATATATTTTTCTTTCACAAATTTTTCATCCAATACAAACATCTAATAAGGCCCTTAAAAAAGTCCATGGTCATGCACCGCTTTTTATGTCAACAATGTTGTCGAAACGGATTGTGGAGTTTCAAGGTTAGTAATCAACTATAAGTCTTTAAACAATGTTTTGGAATGGATTAGATATCCCATTCACAATAAACAAGATTTACTCAAAAGAATTGCAATGCAAAAATATTTCCAAAATTTGACATGAAATCCGGATTTTGGCAAATTCAAATTTTTGTAAACGATAAATATAAAAATGCTTTCAATGTTTCGTTCGAACATTATGAATGGAATGTAATTCCATTTCGACTAAAGAATGCCCCATCAAAATTTCAAAAAATCATGAATGATATTTTCAATGATTTTCAAGATTTTACAATTGTTTATATTGATGATAATTTAGTCTTTTCTCCAAATATAGAAAAACATTTTAAACATATATCAATATTTGTATATATATTATAAAAAGAAATGGTTTGGTAGTTTCCCTAGCAAAAGTGAAATTATACTACTTGAAACAAAAATAAGATTTTTGGATTTTGAAATGTACCTAGAAAAAGTAAAAACCATTCAAAGATCAATTGAGTTTGCATCAAATTTTGGATAAAATCCAATTTCAAAGATTTTTGGTCTTATCGATGATATTCTACCAACAGTAATTCATGAATCTTATTTTTATTTTTCAAGAACAATTCAAGAGAATTCATTTCATAATTCGATGAGATTCTATCTTTATTTTCAAATCACATCGATATTTTGTTGGAGCTTCTATACAACACCATATTCTCAGTACAAAATGTTAGTTAAAAATCTCAAGATCAAATGGTGGAAAATTTTCAATTTTCAGCATGCCATTATTAAACACATGAAAGCATAGTTCACAGGGAATGATTATCTACAAGACATTGATCAAAGAAAGAACACCGAGTTTTTGAATGATAAATCAAAACTTCTTGCAGTTGTTACTCATGCCACAACGGATGCAGATTTTCAAAGGTTATTGTCAACAATAGTAAATACATCGTTGCCATCAAAATCAACATCCTCCTCTATAGAAGAAGACGAAGAACAAGCGGAGACAAAATATGATTTGGACTGATCTCCGATATTCTCCTACATCCCATTTGACCTGGCAGCATCGTCCTTACTATTCTTAAAGGCTGAGTGAAAGTTGAAGACTTCTATTCAATCATTATATAAGTTATTATTAGTAATGCCACAGGCCCATAATTCGGACCAGGATTTGGAATTTGGATCTCCGACCTTCCCCTACATCTCCTGCTACCTGGCAGCATCATTCTTACTATTCTTAAAGGCTGAGTGAAAGTCTTCCCCACGAACCAACATGAGTCCTTTTAGCATGCTTTGTCCTTACTCACATGCATCCTAGAAAAATTTTCAGGAGTTCCCCAACATAGAATTACTTCAATTTAAGCAAGTTGAACTTTGAAGTTCCTATGATAGAGCCAACGAAAAGGAAGGTGCACCTTGTTGGTATAGGTATTAACTTTTAATTCTTTTAAGTCTTTCTTAACATTACTTTCATGTCCTCAAAATCCCTCTCATTCAGATGTGGTACCAGTTCATTCATGTCTCCCTCCTAATCTCGGGCGTTACATTATTATTATTAAAAAGAACGTTAAGTATAGATCTGCATACATAGTGTAATTGATGAGTAAATTTTGTATACATTCTAGTTTATTCTGTAAATATTATTCTGTCATCCAGGAATCCATAAAAAAATTGAAGACAACAAGCGCAATTCAAAATCAAGTCCAAGAGTCAAAATTAAATTTTGTATATTTCATGTAGTGTTCGACTACGTTTGATGGTCCCGACCGTAAGACGCAAAGAAGCACAGTGAGTCTAATGGTCAATTTGTAATCCGCCGTAGGAAATACGATTAATGGTATGCATAATTAATAAAAAAAAAGGACAACAATAACGGAAGAAAAGTTGGCATCATCAAAATTTTTGGAAACGTGGAAGACAATCCACGATATATTAGTTGTTTCTTTTGACTTTGTGTATCATAGGTTTTTAGACCAATATGTGTAATAAATGTAATACATAAATTTACTTTTACTTTTAGGTAAAATGTTTATTTCTTTAGGTGAAATATTTAGGTAAAAGAATCTTCTGGTGGAAAATTTTACACCACGTCCTTCTATACTTATATAATATTATTTTTTAGGTTATAATTTTCATCTTTTGATTAATATTATCAAATAAGGGGTTCTATCCTATATGATCAAATCTTATTCTTTTATTTTTAAATCTTATCAAGTAAGGAATCTTGTCCTATCTATTCAGTTTTATCTTTTAATCCTCTCAATTTCAATTATGTTTGAAATCTGAGATGGAATTCTAAGTTGTAATGCAAGGGACATCATGAAATATTATCAAGCTAAAAAAAATAAGCTTGTAATATTTCGACTACTTCCTTCTCTTGTAAACCATATATTGATCCTAATTTATTTTGCAGTTAGCAACAAGTAATTGGTATCATAGTTGGCGAGTGACTGGAAGGGTCTACAACATGCCATCCTATATGATTCAAACTTATTCTTTTATTTTAAGATCTTATGAAGTAACTGATAGTGTCCTATCTGATGTCCTATCTGATTCGGTTTTATCTTTTAATTTTCTCAATTTCAATTGTGTTTGAAATCCATGGTCTATAAATAGAATTCTAAGTTGTAATGCAAGGGACATCACGAAATATATCAAGCTAAAAAGAATAAGCTTCTAATATTTCGACTACTTCCTTCTCTTGTAAACCATATATCGATCCTAATTTATTTTGCTGTTAGTAACAAGCAATTGGTATCAAAGCTGGCGAGCGACTGAAAGGGCCCATGACACGCTACATCGGGACTTGTTCTGCTTCTGCTTTTTCTTTGTAATTTTTCAGTATTTTGATTTTAAACATTTTATTTAAATTTTTATTTATTTATCTTTATTTTCTTTAAAACTTGTTAGAACTCGAGGGTCATGTTTTCGTAGTATTTTTATTGATTTTTCAAGTTTATGTTTACGAGCAGATATTTGAAATTATTTTTAATAAAATTTTTGTTTTCCTATTTCCAAGAAAGTGTTAATTGTTACTTATCTTTTAGGTAATGACTTCAGCTTAGTATAAAAGTTTGGATCGTTACAAATATGTCGTTAGTGGTCTATGAAAATAGGTTTACAAAATTGGTGAAATACATGCATAGGTGTAGGTGTTTTGAGAGAGGTCTAGAGAAAGAAATAAGAACACCATTGACGACAAGTGTCGCATGGTGAAAATTCTCTGAGTTAATTGATCAAGGTAGCTTTACAAATGGAGATGAGTTTAAGATAGCAGTAAGAAAGAAACAATCAATGTCAATTTATAAAGCAAGCATTTGAAGGAAGTGGAGTTGAAGGAAGTGGAGGAGTTGATGAAGAAGGAAAAGAGAAGAGTAAGAAAGAAAGAAGTTGAGGAAACAAAAGAATGAAAATAAGCTACACATAATCATCCTAAAGTGTGGAACTCAAAAACCTCAATGTGTTGAGTGTGGTCTAAAGCATGTAGGTAGGTTATGAAGAAGTTCAATTATCTGTTTTAATTTTAGAGAAGAGGGGCACTATTGAAAGGAATACCAATGAAAACCTAAACAAGGTGCTGCCCTACAAGGAGTCATGTCCCACTCAGTGCAACAATCGGCGCTAGAGTGCCAAGTTTAACTAAAGAAAAAAAGAAGGTAAAATTTGGAGGACAAAATTTCTAAAGAGGGAAGAATTATGAAACTCACGTCCTAAAAGACAGGTTTCTTGTAAATTAATTTTGGAAGTAGAATATTTGAGCTTAAGTATGTTTTGAGATAACGTGAGGAAGGAGCAGAAGGTAAAAAGATCAGACAAGACGTTGTGAAGAAAGGCAACGTTGTACAACAAAGTATTGCAAGAAGGGAAGGAGACAACAAACATAATCCATTTTCAGGCGACAAGCTAGGTGAGGAGGAGCATTATTAGTCAGCTAAACACATGTTAAGTTAAATTAAGAGTGGTTTAAGAAGGATACTAAACTAACACGTGTAATGCACTAACTAGGAACTGTCGAGTTTAGGAGAAGTGTAATGTTGACTAATTTGATTTGAGAATAGTATAAATAGGTTTGAGGAAGGAAAAATTCAAGTGTTTAGATAAGAGGAAATTCTTCGGAGGAAAAGGTGAAGTTTCATTATAGGAGCAGACAATAAGAGGGAAGAAGAGTTAGGTGATAAGATGGAGAGTAAGGGAGAAAGAAAAGCTTAACTACGTGAGAGACCCTTCAAAAGAAAAGAAAGCTTTTGAAAAATGTTTTTACCACCAAAATCATGTTATATTGCCATGTTAAATATGCTCATGTTGTAATCTCATTTATACATATAAAAAACCATGACTAATTTTCAAGTATGTCTATGTGAAATTGTATTGTTGTGATGCTTGTATGTATACAAAACTATTAGCCTTATTTTATATCAAAAGCTAGCTATATATTATATGCACGTAAGAGTAGAGGGTGTCATGCATGGAGTGGTCCACTTGGTAGAAGGATGGTTGAACGCGTTGAGTGGTCCGTGTTCAAGCAGATTATGGAAGTAGCTAGTATTGAAAGAGGTTCTGTAGAAATGCTAGTGGTGAAGTAATCACCACAGTAGTCCTTGCATTGAGGGAGTTTAATATCCAAGCGATAAGAATAGGTAGAGGCTAATGTGGTTATTTGTGCCGATAAAAGAATAGTGAGGCATTATGATGTTTCTAAAAATGAGGAAGGTTTTATTGTGTTTAATTGTATTCCCCAAAATGTATTTGTAAATCCTTGTCCCTCACTAAGCTATTAGCTTACATTTTAATGTTCCCCTCTTTAGGTTAAGAGAAAAAGTGTCATCAGGCAAAACAAGAGGAGGTCGCTGCTAAATTACTTGTTGTGTTGCGTAGTACTAGTTAGCATTAGTTTTTTAATCTTTTATGTTGTAAGTTGTACGCTTGTGTTGTAACACGATTATTAATAAAAGGATTGCTAATTTTTATATTGCATGTTGTCCTACTGCTAAGTACAATCGTTTGTCAGCATGATCACGCCTAAAGATTAAGTTATGTTTAAAGAAGTACCTAGGCATTCTAGTGCACCTCGAAACGTTGGTTCGTTCAAGTCATGTCTATACTCGATATGTAGAGGACGCGTTTCGGGCGAGGGCATGACAATAACTAAAGAAGCTAGAACTTCATAACCATCTATACATACATAAATAAACCTAATTTAATTCAGGCACTGTAGGCCAAACGAATCACTCAAAGGAAAGATGAAAAGAAATAAATGAAGTTTTAGCTTGCCAAGCAAAGAAATTAAAAAAGTTGTCCTAAAGAAACGATCTCCCAAAATAATATTTCCATGTGTTATGTTAACAAACAGAAAATGGTTACAAGTTAGAAACCTCAAAGCAAACAGATTGCCTTTCAGATAGAGAGATTAAAGAAACTAATTGTCCCCTACGTTAGCAAAATTTTCTAAATGGTGCCCAACTTAATTTCAATCTAACGGAATGTTGATCAGGCTGATAAGTGGTGACATGGCCATCAGTTGTATTTGATACATGCTTTCCTTTTTTTTTTTTTTTTACGTTATAATAGGTAGCACTTTTAGGAATAATAATCAAATATATAACATTGTTTTAAAATTTTCAAAAATTGCAAAAATTTTAATGATAGATTTCTATCATTAATAAATTCTTATAGTTTATAGTGATCATAGACTAATATTTTCAACATGGTCTATTTGACAAATTTTGTTATATTTACAATTTTTTAAATTTTTACTATATATTTAACTATTTTGAATATAATTGTTTTTTTTTTTTACTTTCTAAAATAAAAAAATTAAATGATTTTTTAACTTGAGAAAACGTGGGATGTATCATCCACGTGTTGTGGCATCTTTTCACAAAAAAAAAAAAAAGTAAAAAATTTGTGTGGTAAAGAAATGGAAGCATATTGGTAATTGCATCCTAGAATGCACTCATCGTTGCCTATTTAACCGGCCAATAAATATTGCAAGCCGCTGCAATTTCCACCACACCCATTTTCAGTCAACCTACAAGCACCCAACTACCCGCCAACGCCGACCACAAAATCGCCCAGACCTTCACTTGGCTTTTAAAAAAAAATTGAAATGAAAAGTAAAACGCAAAGCTAAAGTGAGAAGGAAGCATCCATGTTGAAAATATTAAATTGGCAGAGGAAGCTAGCTGTTTTACCTTTGAGGTATCAGCAATATGGAGACTCAATGAAGAAAATATGCAACAAAAGAAGGACAGCATAGAAAGAGAAGATACATGAGCGCTGCAAATAAACTCCCAACATGAACAATATTTCTTTGACCCGTACGCTTTCCTGGATGGCATCTCCACAATTAAATTAGAGAAAACATTGTTAGGGCTTTAGGTATATCAGAGCTATTAGAAATTAATAAGCTAGATACATTATGGATAACACATTAATAGATACATTTCTAATTTCAGATACATTTCTAATTTCATGATATATATGCATTTCTAGATACATGTAATTATTCAAGTCCATGAATGGTATGTATACATGTACTTCATTTATTTTGTGTCTTTTAGGAAGTGTCTCTTGAGTACTATATATAGAGATCATTTCCTTCATTTGTATGCAAGAGAAAAGAATTAAATCAATAGAAGCAAATTGAAGTTTAGAAAGTAAGTGAGTTTCAAGAGAACAATATTCTTCTCTTGTGTGTTATTGAGTTTTCTAAAAGAACAAGTTTCTTTTCTTAAAAGTTTGTGAGATTTAGAGTAAATTTAGAGTGGGCTCGTGAACGCCTCCAACAAAGTGGTATCAAAGCAAGGATTGAAAGATGTCATCTAACATGTTGCAGCCTCAACTTCCTCGCTTTGAGGGAAAAAACTATAGGCGATGGAGCCAACAAATGAAGGTTCTTTATGGATCTCAAGATCTTTGGGATGTTGTTGACAACGGATATTCGGATCCAGAAAGTGAGAATGGTCTTTCAGCACAACAACTCAATGAGTTGAGAGATGCTAGAAAAAAGGATAAGAAGACATTATTTTTCATCTACCAAGCTGTGGATGAAAATATTTTTGAAAGAATATCAGGAGTTTCTACAGCTAAAGCAGCATGGGATGCATTGCAAAATTTGTATGAAGGAGAAGAAAAGGTAAAATTGGTCAGATTACAAACACTTCGAGCTAAATTTGATACAATTCGAATGAAAGATGCTGAAACTATTGAAGAATTTTTTCACCGTGTTCTCTTAATTGTTAATCAATTGAGATCAAATGGAGAAACAATTGAAGATCAAAGGATAGTTGAGAAGATCCTTAGAAGCATGACTAGAAGATATGAACATATGATTGTAGCAATTGAAGAATCCAAATATTTGTCAACTCTCTCCATAAATAGCTTAATGGGATCTCTTCAATCTCATGAGCTCAGATTGAAGATGCTTGATTCTACTCCTTCAGAAGAAGCTTTTCATATGCAGTCCTCCTATAGAGGTCGATCCAGTGGAAGAAGAGGTGGGCGTGGTGGTAGAGGCAATTGACGATCCAACGTTGTAACAAATACAGGGTCAAAGAGCAGAGACAATCAATCTTGTTCAAATAGAGGACGGAGAAGAAGTTCAAATAGAGGAAGAGGTAGAAGTGGTGGTCGTGGAGATTTTTCTCACATACAATGTTTCAATTGTAGACGTTATGGACATTTTCAAGCAGATTGTTGGTCTAAGAAGGCTAATTCTAATCAAGCAGAAACCACTCTAATGCATGAGCAATCGAATAATGATCAAGGTCTTCTCTTCCTCACTCTCAACGTTCAAGAATCAAGCACTGAAGAAATATGGTATCTTGATAGTGGTTGTAGTAACCACATGACAGAAAGAAAGGATATTTTTATATCTTTAGATGAATCTCATCAAAATGTAATGAAGATTGGTGACAACAAGAAGCTTGAAGTCAAAGGAAAAGGAGATATTCTTGTTAAGACAAAAGGGGAGCAAAAAAAATTACTGATGAGTATTATGTTTCAGGTCTCAAACACAATCTTTTAAGTGTTGGGCAACTTCTCCTAAGAGGACATGATGTTATCTTTAAAGATAACATATGTGAGATTAGAACCAAGAATGGAGGTCTCATAACGAAGGTCCTTATGACTCACAACAACATGTTTCCAATTAAAATATGCTATGAGAAGCTTGTTTGTTTTGAGACTTTAGTAAATGACACCTCATGGTTATGGCATTGTCGAATTGGGCACCTAAGTTTTGGCACTTTGTCTCACATGTGTCAGCAACATATAGTGAGAGGAATGCCAAATATTAAAAAGGAAGATCAACTCTGTGAAGCATGTGTTTTCGGAAAGCATCATCGAAATTCATTTCCGACTGGAGGTTCTTGGAGAGCATCAAAACCACTTGAGCTTGTTCATACAGACTTATGTGGACCCGTGAGAACTACTACACATGGAGGTAACCATTATTTTCTCACATTTATTGATGACTACCTTCGAAGAACATGGATTTATCTACTAAAATAAAAGAGTGCTACATTCGAATGTTTCAAGACATTTAAAGCAATGGTGGAAAATGAAAGTAACTGGAAATTGAAATCATTGCGTTCAGATCGTGGAGGAGAATATATTGTTTTTGAAGATTTCTTGAAGGAAAATGGAATCAAGCATCACAAGATTGTTAAAAGAACTCCTCAACAAAACGGAGTTGCAGCGAGGAAAAATAGAATAATAATGGAACTTGCAAGAAGTATGTTGAAGGCAAAGAAGCTTCCTGATCAATTTTGGGGAGACACAGTAACTTGTGTTGTTTATCTCCTAAATCGAGCTTCAACGAAAAGTGTGCAAGGTATTACTCCTCAAGAAGCATGGAGCGGATTGAAACCAACTGTTAGTCACTTAAGAGTGTTTGGGTGCATTGCTTACTCTCACATTTTAGATGAGAAAAGAGGTAAGCTAGATGATAAATTAGAAAAATGCATTTTTGTTGGGTACAGTGAGAACTCCAAGGCTTACAGGTTATACAACTCTGTAAGTAAGAAAGTTATTATTAGTCGAGATGTCAAGTTCGATAAAGCAAAATTATGGAAATGGAATGCACCAAATGAAAACCAAAATCCATTACTTGTTGACGTGGATGGCAAAGAAGATGCTTGAGACTTGGAGCTTGAAGTAACTCAACCACTGACTTCACCTTCTTCATCACAATCCACAAATGATGAAGAACCTACTCCAAGGAAGACAAGAAATATTCAAGAGATCTATAATACTTCAAGAAGGATACTAGATGATGAACATGTTGATTTTGCTTTATTTGCAAATGTTGATCCTGTATACTTTGAAGAAGCAATTCAAGATGAAAAATGGGAAGATGCAATTAATCAAGAGACCGATGCAATAAGAAGAAACGAGACATGGGAGTTAGTAAAATTACCAGAAAATAAAAAGTCTCTTGGAGTCAAATGGATCTATAGAACAAAGCTAAAGCAAAACGGAGAAGTACATAAATACAAGGCTAGATTCGTTGTAAAAGGTTACAAAGAAAAGTTTGGTGTGGATTATGAAGAAGTTTTTGCACCAGTAACTCGCTTGGAAACTGTTTGTTTGTTGTTAGCCTTTGCAGCAAAAAATGATTGGAAAGTTCATCAAATGGATGTAAAGTCAGCATTCCTAAATGGGTATTTAGAGAACAAAATATATGTTTAGCAGCCCCCCGGTTATGCAAATATTGGAGAAGAAAATAAGGTGTGTCGATTAAAGAAAGCCTTGTATGGGCTAAAGCAAGCACCAAGGGCTTGGTACAGTCTCATCGACAATTTTTTCTTAAAGGATGGTTTCAAAAGATGTCCATATGAACATGCTCTCTACACCAAAGAAGATGAAAATGGTAATTTCTTGATAATTTTTCTATATGTTGATGATTTAATATTTACGAGAAACTCAAATATGATGATTGAAGAATTCAAAGAGAGCATGAAAAAAGAATTTGAGATGACTGATATGGGTTTACTTCATTACTTTCTTGGTATTGAAGTTAAACCAGGTGATAATGAGATTGAAATTTCCCAAACGAAGTATACAAAAGATTTGTTGAAAAAGTTCAAAATGGAGAATGCTTATCCTTCCAGTACTCCTATGGAATTGGGTTTAAAGTTAAGTAAGCATGATGTTAGTGAAACTTTTGATGCCACCATTTATAGAAGTCTTGTTGAATGTTTAATCTATTTAACTACAACTAGACCTGATATTATGTTCTCAGTCAGTTTATTGAGTAGATTTATGACATCACCAAAGAGAAGTCATTGGGAAGCTGGAAATAGAGTTCTTAGATATATTCTTGGAACTATTGATCATGGAATACACTATAAAAAGAATGTGGATAATGTTCTTGTTGGCTACAGTGATAGTGATTGGGGAGGAAATATTGATGATTTCAAAAGTACTTATGGGTATGTATTTAATATTGGTTTTAGAGCAATTTCATGGGCATCAAAGAAGTAGGATGTTGTAGCATTGTCAACAATAGAAGCCGAATACATTTTTTTGTCTGTTGCTAGTTGTCAAGCACTTTGGCTAAGAAATGTACTACGTGAATTGAAGTGTCCTCAAGATAAAGGGACCATCATGTTCTGTGACAATCAACATCTATTTCACTTTGGAAGAATCCCGTTTTTCATGGAAGGAAAAAAAACATAAAGATCAAGTATCATTTCATCAGAGAATTGATCAAAGATGGAGAAGTATATATCAAGTATTGCAAGACTCAAGATCAAGTTGTAGACATATTCACAAAAGCATTAAAGACAGATTCATTCTTGAAAATGAAAGAGAAGCTCGGAGTTTGGGAAGTCTAGCTTAAGAGGGCATGTTAGAAATTAATAAGCTAGATAAATTATGGATAACACATTAATAGATACATTTCTAATTTTAAGATACATATGCATTTCTAGATACATGTAATTATTCAAGTACATGAATGGTATGTATACATGTACTTCATTTATTTTGTGTCTTTTAGGAAGTGTCTCTTGAGTACTATATATAGAGATCATTTCCTTCATTTGTATGCAAGAGAAAATAATTAAATCAATAGCAGAAAATTGAAGTTTAGAAAGTGAGTTTCAAGAGAACAATATTCTTCTCTTGAGTGATTGAATTTTTTAAGAGAACAAGTTTCTTCTCTTAAAAGTTTGTGAGATTTAGAGTAAATGTAGAGTGGGTTCGTCAATGCCTCCAACAAGGGCAACCATGTTGAAGACAACGATAACGACCATTGAAAAGGCAGCAAGGTCGAGGTCATTTAAGTGGCCGGAGAAAGCTTGGAAAATGATAGGATGAAGTATGAGGGCCATTTTTTTTATTATTGTTATTAACTTTGTCAAATAATTTTTCATTTCATCTTTTAAATGACTTTTTAAAATAATATCAAAAACTTAACATGTTATCAAATATAATTAGTGTCCATATCAGTACTAGACCATATCAATACATAATGGTCTAGTAAATATTCTATTGGTTTAAAGTTTAGACACTATTTAGAATTATTTTGCAAATTTGAGAGACTAAATTGTATATTTTAAAATCTCGATAACTAAATAGACGTCAACTCCAAAACGAACCAAAATATACACTGCATTTTACCTTTATTAGGTTGGTCATGTAAATAGTCAATTTTTTGTATTGCACACATTTTTTAAACTAAAAATTATATCATTTATGTTATATGGATGTACCATATTTTTTATTTGTAGTTTCTTCCACACGTTTAAGGTGAAAAGTAAAAGTTTGTGAAAATAACCTATGTCAAATTTCAGGGAGCTAGGGACAAATAGCGAAGCATATAATATGAATAATAACAATAATAAGACAAAGAAAAACCTATGAATTATTATTTTCAAAGATAACCAAAATTATATATATTTCTTCAGTAGTACAATATATTATTATATAATTAAAGGAGCATAGTATATGAGCTTCATCCATTTAACACGAGGATATAACCATTTATTTACTTTCACAAAATCCTCACAATCTTAGAGGACCAACTCTAGCAGAACATTACTTATTCTTATATCATAAAGGGTCGCTCATGGGCCCGTAAGAAACATTATTTTTTAAGATGTGATTCAATGCTCTTAACAAGGTTAATCATAGCATCATAGTACTTTTGAGGGCATGGAGAACAATCGTGAAGTTTCTCATACTCTAAGGTAAGAATTATCGCACACTGACCAGGTCCCTTTTTCACAACTTTATATGTTTCATTGAAGCTTTTATAATGCTCATACAGGTCTCCTTCCAATCCAATTAGTTTTATCACTAGGTTCTTGTCATCAAGTTCCACTCGTTCCTTGAAAACTTCAGCTTTGTCATCTTACAAAATTACATACCAACACAAAAAAACAAAAAATCCAATTAAGGAACAACTCATGAAAACAAGTGAAAAACGAAAAACATATATTAAAATGATTCTGGTGGGGATAATGTTACGTTGTTTGTAGCGTTCACAAGATATCATTAATATATGTACCTAAAGTGTAATGCCAAGTCTTGATCGAACCATGACCGTGTTTGCTCCAATCCCCACCATGAATATTAATTTTTTGAATTAACTTTGGACAAGCTTTTGGAATGTCGAAAATTTCTTCTTTGAATAGTTTGTAAAATCTGTGGGGAGGTGTGTTTATTACTATTTCACTCTCAATTTTTCCTTTAAGGGACATGGCTTTACAATTCTCTTATTATAACCACAAATAACAATGCTTAATCCTACTTCCCTTTTTATATAGCCTTCTCATGATTTACTTTAATATATTACATTGTATTGTTTTTATTTTATATTTTGTTCTAGTTTTTCTTGTGCTGGCCAGGAAGTACCCAGCCAGGTGATTTTATTTTATTATTATTATTATGGATGTTCTGCTTTGTTTTCCACTTCATATATATAGATATACATATATGTAATTTATTTTTAAAATGGTATTATTTTCAAATATATCCTAATAAATGAAACTATTTATAAAATTTAGTAAAATTTTATATAATATCAACAATAGACACTTTATTAATATCTATCATATCATTCAAGGAAAATTTGAAACTTTACTATATTTAAAAATATTTAAAATCTTTTTTGCTATTTAAAATGAGTATACGTAGAGAGGTAGTTCAAATATAGCATGATGTGAAACAATATCCAAAGATAACAAAATTCAGATCAAGCTTTTAGAATTTAATAATAATAAATCAATACATTACTAATAGAAGTCTATCAGCGATGGAATCTAATACTCATTAAACTTTACAAATTTTTTCTACAAGTGTTTATAACTGTCTATCACACAGATAAATGGTAACATTTTGTTATATTCATAGATAATTTGTCTCATTTTATTGTATTTGAAACAAGTTTTACTTTAGGTTTGTAATTTGTGTGGACTGCCAAGAAAATAGAAAGATTCTCACATAAATATTGCTGCCTTTATGATAAAAACTAGCTTAGTAGAAAAATATGACAGCACAAAAAAGTTTTAGATAGACATATTTAATTATTTAATACTAAATTAAAAGATCTATTTTAACCTTGTCACAATAGATAAACATGCCATTTATTTTATTCTAATGTTATTAGAATTATAATAAAAAGAAAATACAAAATTTAAAACTATTTAATATTTGGAGCAGATTTATCTTTATCCAATTAATATCCTTAATCTTATTAGCCAAATCATGTAATATTTCTAATCTCATTAGGAAAATATAAAGATACACTAACATTATTTTTATTTTTATCTAAGCAAGATCCTAATTCTATTAGACAAATTAAATATGCAACATTTCTAATCTTATTTGAAGATAAAAGATAAACTAAAATCTAAAAATATTTTGGTTCATTTTTTTTATTTAAAAATAATCCTTATAAAAACTTTAGAAACCACGAAAGAGATGTGAGTTTGAGATAAATTAGAGAATATGCCAATCTTTAAGACTGAAAAAAAAAGTTTAATAGAATAAGACAAAAGAAAAAAAAAAGAGATTGTTTTTAATATTAATGTTATACTTTCTAAATTTTATCGTATTTATATTATCTTTTAGTACGATTGTAGTGGGAGATAAAATCTGTTTTGGGTGAAATTGGAGATAAAATAAGCAAAATATCATAAACAAGATAATGTAAGATAAAACATCTTATTCTAACTTATTAGAATGAGGAAAAATCCATCTCATCCTTTGCTATGAGAAAAGGTAAAATTTATCTCATTCTCCCTATAAATAGATTAGTATAATCTTATATCAAGTATTTAAATCAGGGATATGAGACCTAACTTCCAACTTCTTTGCTATTACATAATTTTCTGACTGACGTAGACATTAAAGTTCTTTTTCTTTATTTTACCGTACTCTCTTTTCCTATTTACAAATTTAGAGTTGTGTCAGGTGAATGTAAGGTGTGCTTTCTCTTAACCAAAATTTGGTATCCAACTATTGGTGTTGTCTATTGTCTATACAGACAAGAATGCTATCCCTTTCTACTCCAAAATTAAGAAAACAAAGCAGCACTAATTGAAAACTTGTTTGCAATCTATAGTCCAGGGAAAAAGTCTTGTGGTAAAAGATATTGGAAATTTCACATCCATATAGTCATAAGCCAAAGAAAAGATGACAAACCCTATGCGAAAAAAGAATCTTATGGTAAAACATAGGATACACTCCAAGAATTTTAGGATTTAACGATGCCTTTATAAGTTGGAAAATAACCTAGACGACATAGGGAAAACTTTTGCTGACGTTATTTTAGTTGTTGGCAATTGGATTGGGAGACATTTGTTTGGAAAACCAACACCAATGCCATCCAGATATCCGTTGAGAATTGCCATCAATATTATTTACTGACAGGAATAACAATCTCCTGATATCGTGGCCAAACGATGTCGACCAAAATCTAATCTACAAATGGCCATTTGTCGCTTCAGAAATAATGTGCAAAGTATAATAAATTAATTAATCCTGAGATAAATCTTGATGAAGGCGTCAGAAGATGATTCATTTTGCCGACGATGTTAATTCAAGCGTCAACAATGTTTCGGTTTTTTTGGAAAAATTAATTAAGTTTTTAAATTTATAAAATCTTAAACAATTGAAACCATAATAGTAAAATATACTATACACATTAAAAAAGAACCGTTTGTGTGAATTCTAAATTTTATTAATACATACAAATTAATAGAAATTTACAAGACATGATTAATTACAGTAAAAAATCTCGATACATGACTTGATAGAAAGGAATGTTAAAGAAACTTTTTCATCAAAATACGTCTAGGTTTGATGTAATAAGCATCTAACATCAACCCAAAAATACAATCTTCTTTCCTCGCTGTTCGCCTCGAAAGCATTCACCTTGAGTAAGTAATGAATTCAAGAGACACAATTACTTTTCACAGTAATAAGCAATATGCATATAACTAAACACTCTTAAAGAACAATCAAACAAACATCATCATTAAGTAGCCCAAGCATATCTCAACCCCCTACAATCAAAGCAAAAGAAACACCTCCCCCTCCCTCGTACACAACAATGCAAACAACACTCATCCAAACAATTCAAAGACGAACAAACCTCATTAACACCCTTAAAAGTAAAACAAACGCATCACATGTCCATCTACAATTTGTCCAAACAAATGCACAAGTACCCCACCCCACGTCTCACCCCACCCCAATCAAACATATCAAAGACAAATAACCTCATTCAAAGCAATAAAAGAAAAACAACCCATCTAACGTCCATGTACGATGAGTCTAAACAAATGCACAAGTTCTCCCTCCCCTAGAAACATATCAAAGACAAACAACTCATATTTAATATAATAAAAGTAAAACCACCCATCTAATGCGCATCTACGAGTCCAAGCAAATGCACAAGTACCCTCTCCCCTCCCACTTACAATCAAAGCAAAATAAACACTCCAAGCCATAAGCTAACCATGCCTATCTCATGTCCTAAATAAATACAAACACCTCCCTCCCCTCAAACATCTGTTGTTTCATTTGTTGTTTTGCCTCTTCAAATTCTGCTTTTAACTTTGATTGGGATTTCTGAAATTCTACTTTCAATGCTTGCATTTCCATAGCACTTGTTGCATTTGTGGTGTTGAATATCCAGTACTTTTCAGTCAATACACCATAGAAATTATGCTCATCACTTCCACCCTTGCATTCTCCAACTGTCATGATTCCACTGTTTTGAGTAGCTCGACGATTATCACAGGCTACATTATGAAATTGCATGCAAAAATATTGAAAGTATAGACAAAGAAACACAGATTTACGTGAAAACCCAAGTACCGAGAGAAAAACCACGATATTTTGTTCTTACTATTTTTTGGTGATAGAAAAGGTACAAATGGGAGGAATATTTATAGGCAACACGAGCCGAATAAAAAAATAAAAAAAATTAGAGTAAAGTCAATCTTAACTACCCATGGGCTTTCATCAAGCCCAAGCCCACTATTTCTAACGCTTTCCCTTAAGTATGGACGTAGATATCAATGAGACCCAACTTGCTAACACAAAAGTCAATGTTCTGTTTGAAGTCCCTTGGTGAGGACATCAGAAACATGTTGGTTCGAATGAATGTACTGAATGCATATGCTAGCATTGTCCAACCTTTCTTTGATGAAGTGTTGATTAATCTCAACATTTTTAGTTCAATCATGTTGAACTAGATTGTTGGCGATACTACACTGCAATAATTACGGTCTTCCCCAACGCACAACAACGTCTCCGAAAACCCCAAGTTGCTTAACAGAATGCTACCGCGACGTCGTGAACAACGTAGGCAAGCTCGTCGCGAAAAACGCATCGGGGATCCTTTCCGCGACACATCTCGGCACAATGTCGAGGAAAGTTTCCTCCGCGCACGGCCCATTACGTCGAACGTTTTGGGACGAAAATAAAAACTGATTCTCGGGCATTTTTTTTTTTTTGGTTTTTATGGGAAAAGAACATTAATATCACTCAAAATGAGACCAACCAGTAGTTAGATGTGAATTTTCGAGACCTTTGACATCGTTCTAAATTGGATCCTTTCTTCGTAGGCTATAGCATTGGCCCTCTTTTCAACGATTTAGGAAGAAAATAAAAATCGACTCTCGGGCATATTTTTCTCGGCTTTTATGGACAAAAAAATTTAATATCAATCAAAATGAGACCACCCTGTAGTTAGATGTGAATTTTCGAGACCTTTCGCATCGTTCTAAATTGGGTCATTTCTTCGTAGGCTATAGCATTGACCCTTTTTCAACCCTAGAACATTGACCCTTTTTTCAACGCTTTGGGACGAAAAAAAACCCGACTCTCGAGCTTACATTTTTCGGCTTTTATGGGTAAGAAACTTTAATATCACTCAAAATGAGACCACCCAGTTCTTAGATGTGAATTTTCGAGACCCTTGACACCATTCTAAATTGGGTCCTTTCTTCGTAAGCTATAGCATTGGCACTTTTTTCAACGTTTTGAGACGAAAATAAAAACCGACTCTCGAGCATACATTTTTCGCCTTTTATGGGCAAGAAACTTTAATATCACTCAAAATGAGACCACCCAGTAGTTAGATTTGAATTTTCGAGACCTTTGGAATAGTTCTAAATTGGGTACTTTCTTCGTAGGCTATAGCATTGTCTCTTTTTTCAACGTTTTGGGACAAAAATAAAAACTGACTAGCGGGCATATTTCTTCTGCTTTTATGGGCAAATAAATTTGATATCACTCACAATGCGACCACCCAGTAGTTGATATTAATTTTTGAGACATTTGGCATAGTTCTAAATTGGGTACTTTCTTCGTAGGTTATGACATTGGCCCTTTTTTCAACGTTTTGGGATGAAAATAAAAACTGACTCTCGGGCATATTTTTTTAGGCTTTTATGGACAAAAAACTTTGATATCACTCAAAATGCGACCACCCAATAGTTAGATGTGAATCTTCGAGACCTTTGGCATCGTTCTAAATTCCGTACTTTCTTCGTAGGCATTGACCATTTTTTCAAAGTTTTGGGATGAAAATAAAAACTGACACTCGGGCATATTTTCTTCAGCTTTTATGGGCAAAAAACGTTGATATCACTCAAAATACGACCACTCAGTAGTTAGATGTGAAATTTTGTAACTTTTGACATCGTTCTAAATTGGGTCCTTTCTTCGTAGGCTATCACATTGGCTATTTTTTCAATGTATTGAGACGAAAATAAAAACTAACTCTCGGGCATATTTTTTTGGGCTTTTATGAGCAAGAAACTTTAATATCACTCAAAATGAGACCACTCAGTAGTTAAATATGAATTTTCGAGACCTTTGACACCGTTCTAAATTGGGTCCTTTTTTCGTAGGCTATAGCATTGACCCTTTTTTCAACGTTTTGGGACGAAAATAAAAACCGACTCTCGTGCATATTTTTTTCTGCTTTTCCGGGAAAGTAACTTCAATATCACTCAAAATGAGACCATCTAGTAGTTAGATGTGAATTTTTGAGACCTTTGACACCATTCTAAATTGGGTCCTTTCTTCGTAGGCTATTGCATTGAAGCTTTTTTCAACGTTTTGGGACGAAAATAAAAACCGACTCTCGGGCATATGTTTTTTGGCTTTTCTGGGGCAAGAAACTTCAATATGACTCAAAATGAGACCACCTAGTAGTTAGATGTGAATTTTTTAAACCATTGACACTGTTCTAAATTGAGTCTTTTCTTCGTAGACTATAGCATTGGCCATTTTTTCAATGTTTTGGGACGAAAATAAAAACTGACTCTCGTGCATATTTTTTTTGGCTTTTCCGGGAAGAAACTTCAATATCACTCAAAATGAGACCACCCAGTAGTTAGATGTGAATTTTCGAAACCTTTGACACCGTTCTAAATTGGGTCCTTTCTTCTTAGGCTATAGCATTGACCCATTTTTCAACGTTTTCGGAGGAAAATAAAAACCGACTTTCGGGCATTTTTTTTTCGGCTTTTTCAGGCAAGAAACTTCAATATCACTCAAAATGAGACCACCCAGTAGTTAGATGTGTATTTTTTAGACCTTTGACACCGTTCTAAATTGGGTCCTTTTTTCGTAGGCTATAGCATTGACCATTTTTTCAACATTTTGGGGCGAAACAAAAAATTAACTCTCGGGCATATTTTTTTGGCTTTTACGTGCAAGAAACTTTAATATCACTCAAAATGAGACCACCTAGTAGTTAGATGTGAAATTTTGAGACTTTTGACATCGTTCTAAATTGGGTCCTTTCTTCGTAGGCTATAGCATTAACCCTTTTTTCAACGTTTTGGGACGAAAATAAAAACTGACTTTCGGGCATATTTTTTTTGGCTTTTAAGCACAAGAAACTTTAATATCACTCACAATGAGACCACCTAGTAGTTTAATGTGAATTTTCATGACCTTTGACACTATTCTAAGTTGGGTCGTTTCTTTCTAGACCATAGCATTGACCATTTTTTCGACGTTTTGGGACGGAACCAAAAAAATGAATCTGGGGCATCACTGTTCGGCTTTTGTGGGCAAAAAACTTTATTATTGCTCAAAATTAGACCACCCAGTAGTCAGACGCGAACTTTCGAGACCTTTGACATTGTTCGAAGTTGGGTCGTTTCTTTCTAGGCTATAACATTAGCCATTTTTTCGACGTTTTGGGACGGAACCAAAAAACTGAGTCTGGGGCATTACTGTTCGAATTTTGTGGGAGAAAAAACTTTAATATTGATAAAAATGAGACCACCCAGTAGTGAGACGCGAACTTTTGAGACCTTTGACACTGTTCTAAGTTGGGTCGTTTCCTTCTAGGCCATAGCATTGGCCCTTTTCTCGACGTTTTGGGACAATAACAAAAAACTGAGTCTGGGCATCACTGTTCGGCTTTTGTGGGCAAAACACTTTAATATTGCTCAAAATGAGATCACCCAGTAGTTAGACGTGAACTTTCAAGACTTGGGTCGTTTCTTTCTAAGCCACAACATTGGCCCTTTTTTTCGACGTTTTGGTACGGAACAAAAAAATTGAGTCTGGGGCATCACTGTTCGGCTTTTGTGGACAAAAAACTTTAATATTGCTCAAATTGAGACCACCCAGTAGTTAGACGCGAACTTTCGAAACCTTTGACACTATTCTAAGTTGGGTTGTTTCTTTCCAGGCCATAGCATTGGCCCTTTTTTGACTTTTTGGATTGGAACCAAAAAATTGAGTCTAGGGCATTACTATTCGGCTTTTGTGGGCAAAAAAAATTTAATATTTCTGAAAATGAGACCACCCAATAGTTAGACGCAAACTTTCGAGACCTTTGACACTGTTCTAAGTTGGGTCGTTTCTTTCCAGGTCACAGCATTGGCCCTTTTTTAGATGTTTTGGACGGAACCAAAAAACTGAGTCTCGGGCATCACTGTTCGTCTTTTGTGTGCAAAACACTTTGATATTGCTCCAAATGAGTCACCCAGTAGTTAGACTCAAACTTTCGAGACCTTTGACACTGTTCTAAGTTGGGTCGTTTCTTTCTAGGCCACAACATTGGCCTTTTTTTCGACGTTTTGGGATGGAACCAAAAAAACTGAGTCTGGGGCATCACTGTTCGGCTTTTGTCGGCCAAAAACTTTAATATTGATCAAAATAAGACCACCCAGTAGGTAGACGCAAACGTTCGAGACAGTTGACACTGTTCTAACTTGGGTCGTTTCTTTTCAGGCCACAACATTGGCCCTTTTTTCCACGTTTTGGGACGGAAACAAAAAACTGAGTCTGGGCAACACTGTTCGGATTTTGTGGGCAAAAAAATTTAATATTGCTCAAAATGAGAGCACCCACTAGTTAGACGCGAACTTTCGAGACCTTTGACTCTGTTATAAGTTGGGTCGTTTCTTTCCAGGCCATAGCATTGGTCCTTTTTTCGACGTTTTGGGACGGAACCAAAAAACTGAGTTTGGGGCATCACTGTTTGGCTTTTGTGGGCAAAAGACTTTAATATTGCTCAAAATGAGTCACCCAGTAGTTAGACTCAAACTTTCGAGACCTCTGACACTGTTCTAAGTTGGGTCCTTTCTTTATAGGCCATAGCATTGACTCTTTTTTCAACGTTTTGGGACGGAACCAAAAAATTGAATCTGGGACATCACTGTTCAGCCTTTGTGAGCAAACGACTTTTATATTGCTCAAAATGAGACCACCCAGTAGTTAAATGCAAACTTTCGAGACCTTTGACACAGTTCTACGTTGGGTCGTTTCTTTCTAGGCCATAGCATTGACCATTTTTTTGACGTTTTTGGACGGAACCAAAAAACTGAGTCTGGGGCATCACTGTTCGGCTTTTTTGGGCAAAAGACTTTAATATTGCTCAAATGAGACCACCCAGTAGTTAGAGGCAAACTTTTGAGACCTCTGATACTGTTATAAGTTGGGTCGTTTCTTTCTAGACCATAGCATTGGCCCATTATTCGACGTTTTGGGACGGAACCAAAAAACTGAGTCTGGGGCATCACTATTATGCTTTTGTCGGCAAAAGACTTTTATATTGCTCAAAATGAGACCACTCAGTAGTTAGATGCGAACTTTTGAGACCTTCGACACTGTTCTACGTTGGGTCGTTTCTTTCTAGGCCATAGCATTGGCCCTTTTTCGACGTTTTGGGACAGAACTAAAAAACTGAGTCTGGGGCATCACTGTTCGGCTTTTGTAGGCAAAAGACTTTAATATTGCTCAAAATGAGACCACCTAGTAATTAGATGTGAACTTTCGAGACTTTTGACATCGTTCTAAATTGGGTCTTTTCTTCGTAGGCTATGGCATTGGCCATTTTTTCAACGGTTTGGGACGAAAATAAAAACTGACTCTCGGGCACATTTTTTATTTTTACTTTTATGGGCAAGAAACTTTAATATCACTCAAAATGAGACCACCCAGTAGTTAGATGTGAACTTTCGAGACCTTTGACATCGTTCTAAATTTGGTTATTTCTTCGTAGGATATGACATTCACTACAACAAATATGGTCTACGACGACATTTATTTTCTGTAGCGAATAAAATCCGCTACAGTTATTTTTAGTCATAGAAGCGGGAGTCATGGAAAGTCCTTCCATGGCAGTTTTCAAAAACTGTCGCAATAAGTTATTTTATGACAGAAAATAAATGTGGTTAACTACTATTTTATGACAACAAATAACTTTCATATTTTATATTATGACTATAAATAACTGTCATCATTTGCGTATTAACGACAGTTTAAAAAATGTCGCAAATTCAGTAATTATGAAATTTTTTAAATATCACGGATATGTCAATTGTGACAGTTTTTAAAAAATAAATGTTATTGTTTTGCTTTTGACGACATTTTTTTCATGTGAAATACAGGGTAATCGTGACAATTTTTGAAAAAACTAAATGTCATTGTTTCACTATTGACGACATTTTTTTCCAATTAAATATAGTGCAATCGTGACAGTTTTTCTAAAAAGTTAAATGTCATTGTTTCGCTGTTGACGACATTTTTCTCCTGTCAAATATAGAGCAATCGTGACAGATTTTTTTTTTTTTTAAATAATTGTTATTGTTTCGCTATTGACGACATTTTTCCCTGTCACAAATAGGGAAATTTTGACAGTTATTTTATAAAGAAACTGTCATTGTTTTGGTATTGACAACAATTAATGACTGTCACAAATTCATATATTATGACATTTATTTCCTGTTGCAAATTTCGCCATGACACGAACCATTTGAATGACAATAATGTTATAATACATCACACCCGTATAGAAACAAATAACCGACACTTTAATATATACACGCTATAATACACTTTGTAATATTCGTACAGTTCCAATCAAGTTTCAACAATTTACAAGTACGGAATTCCAGCCCTTAATCAAAACTATTGTAAATAGCATCAGAATACATATAACAAGATTTTCTGCACAAGCATAAACGACCAACCGGTAAGCCTTCATCTTTGAAAATATTCTTTGAAAGGAAACTCATGAAGTGGTCGACTCCAGTTGTACCTACAAAGACAACATGAATATAAGCATCCATCGTAGTACAAGAGAGTAGAACTCTTATAGAAAATTTCAATATTGAGCATTACCTATCACTACATGCATTGATAACACTACATGCGTGACAAGGTTACAAAACCGAAAAGCATTACCTATCAATATTTCTTTCACAAGCATTAGATATTAAGAAATATTTCAACATTGAGCAGTACTTGAACCTGAAGCCATTATATCATATGCATCAACACCTAAACAAAATACACAATTCACTATTGCACTGAAAACCATGTTCGAACTAAATAGTATTCAACACCTAAACCCATGTTTAAAGTTGTAATCGTGGATTTTATCTTTGTGCCTTCTAAAGTATGTGCAATAATACAATCGAAAATAGCATCATCGATTATATTTGTGGCTTATAAGTTGCGAACTCGTGCAAACAAAAAATAAATAAATAAAGAACCAAATTTTGTCAACGCTTTAACTTACGATAACATTGGCAATGTCCTTCGTCTTTTTATCAGGAAACTCTCCCTTACGATTCAAGCGCACATGTTTCCATACTATCGATCGATCTATTTGATTGGACAAAGAAGACGCACGCTACATAAAGAATAGATGTTTTATAAGTATAAATATATAACATATACGTAGATTAAATAATTAAATACATAGCAAGCCTTTATGTGACCACCAAATGAAATTAAACCCTACATAAAGGCTTTGCCCAGCCAAAGTTATCCTCCAAAAAAATTAAACCGTTGAAGTTGATCATGATACCATAGTTTTGATGAAGAGAATATTAAAGCCATTTTTTCTCGAGGAGAATGTTGTTTATTAAAACAAACGAATAGTAGCACACAAAACTTACAACAAAAAGCTGTCGCACACAAAACTTACCAATCAAAATAAACTCATTCAACAACCAAAACTTCAATGAAATGTTATGAAAACAAGATGAACAAAAAGAACATGTACACAGTACGGACCCAATTAGACCCACAAATATCAAAGAAAATTTGAAAAATCTTAATTTAAGAACTTTACCAATTTAGACACAATCTTCACCCAAATATAGCCACAAGATTACAGGGTAACATACAAAATCTACAACAATCTATCAAACAAGTGTATGCAGAACACTTTCACTCAATCTTTATTATAATTACATAGCAAATTTAGTAGATAGCAAGCCTAGCAAGTGTACAGATAGTTGTAGTAAACGTTTAGAGAAACAATAACAACACACATAAGAGTTGGTAACACAGATAACTACAACTAATAGATATTGTGGGTAAGTTTACAATTATTTCTACTTTCATTTTTAGAAAGTTAGCAGTAAAATAATATAGTAGATTTCTTTTTAATGTAATAGTATTGTAATTAAAGTGTGGGATAGAAAGAATTCAACGTTTGACATCGAAGTTGATAGAAGGATGAATTAGAAAGAGTGATTTGAATAAAAATGGTTAAAGAATGGTAGAATTGAAAGAGCATTTAATTTGGATAACTTTGAAAAGGAATGAAAGGAAAATTTTTCATACACAGACTGCTTGACTGACTGCTTTAGTACAGAAGACGTCAAAGAGGATGATGAGATGTTGCGTCCAAAGCTTGAGACACAACAAAATGCGCTTTGTTGTTTTTTCTTTTTGTATGGTGGATCCTTTCTAATGTGCTTTCAAGACAAAACTTCCCAATTGAGAGATTGGTGAATTCAATAAGGATATCAATTTTGTGGGGAAAGTGAATTCCCCACCTTACTATCATACAAACAACTATGTAGAACAAAACACTTTTATTCTCTCCACTATGTTATTAAACTACACTAACAGACTTCTAACAGAACAATTTTAGACAGAGATTTTTAAGAATCGAAACCAACATTTTCAATTACTTTTGAAATTTAAGATAGAAAGATGGCTCATATAACAAAACAAACACTTGAGACATGGAATCAAATGATTTAAGAACAAGGGGTAACCCAACAGATGAGCGTCAGTAGTGAAATGTTGCAGGTTTAATTAGAAGGCATCTAGAAAACTCTTTAGTGAGAGCATTGGTATAAGGGAAGTTCTTAGCTGCAAAGTAGCACTGAAGAGAAGAACATAAATTTGTTACGGGCTTATGAAGTAGAGATAAATATGAACAAAATTTCTGAAAAACAGTTTGAAGCTTCCATTGTTGCAGAGCTCAAGATAACATAGATATCTAGCATTGAAAACTAAAGCAAATGTGATATACATACAACATTTGTATATGAAATCATTAAGATTTATGGCAATACATTTGAGACATCTGTCAACCCTTGAAGTGGGCCACACTATAATATGTACAAAAATACACATGGGAAGAGAGCAAAAATATTGGGTAGACACTTGGTAACAACTTTGTATATGAAGGGGTAACGTAAAGCTATGAAAACTTTGCTAGAACCACAAGTTCTTTACCTATTCATTGCTATACTATCTCTCACCACAAACAAATTAAATTATGAAAAAATCAATATGATGTTTCATTCTCAACCTTTGTACATACATGTTATAGTAGATTATTTCTAAAATTGTGAATTGGTTACACAGATAACCACAACCTTTGTACATACATGTTATAAATCACGTTCAATTAGGGATAATAGATGGCTTCTAATCAAATAAAACAAAATCGTGACTTACCAACTTCTCAACAAGATTTGCATACCCCTTGCGAGATGTTCTATGGTTGTATTTCTATAGCTTCGTTTTCAGTTTACCTTCTTCACTTTTTTTCTGTAGAAAAAATTGTATAAACTCAATTCAATTAACGTATTTAGGTAACAAATTATACATAAAGTATAACAAAATGTTTGAATCTTCATACTTACTTCAAAATCTTCCTTCAACCGTGAACCCACAAATTCAACCCAATGGTCTTGATCGATGAATGAGTACTCAGCTGGTGAGTGTTTTAATTTCTCGACATCGTACTTAAATGACAGTACGTAAGTAGTTGTTAATCTGGACTTGATTCCGCAAAAGCATACTCCCGCATTTTGAAGTATACTTTTCTTCGACTTAGGGTCAAGAATGAATTCGGCCTACAATGTGAAAAACACATCAAAAGTATTAAATCTATTCCAGTTGGTGGTTTATTATACGTAAACTCACTTAGAAGGATTTTTACCTCAATTAATTCGTAGATCTTCTCCTTCATCTATTTTGGAACGGCATGCCAACTAGAGTACGTGATAGGAACGTGAAACCTTACGGTCGTTCCAATAAAACTTTTCAACTTCTTTGCATTCTTTCCAATAGGTTGACCTAGTTCGTTGTACTGAATAACCTTTCTCTGCCCCTTACTACTAAAACGGGTTATATCCTTCATTCCCGTAGGGCCACGTTTCTTTTTTCGACTACTAGTTTCCCTTCTTTCATGGGGTGTAACAAGCTGATCATCATCTGAATGAACCATTACTGCAAACATAAATGTGATTTAAAACATAACCCAACAGACTATTAGTAACAATACTCATGTAATTGTAAATGTGAATTCTGAAATAACCTAAAAGTCTTAACATAACCGAAAAGTCTAATATTAGAATCGAAACATGACTTGCATAAATAAGCTTTAATCAACGGTTGGTTCTCAAATAAACTAGGAAACGATTCTTACACACTTACTTACGCAAAGATCACAATAAATATGGTAACACACATAACACTTTCATTAGAATATCTACTACATAAAATTCTCCGAAATTTGAAAACAAAGAAACTGTTGAACATGAAAAGAAAACTTCATAACGGTAGATTCTGAAGTAGTCATATCTAAAAATGGAATTGTCCTACAAAGAAGAAAAAACGACAATGATTAACTCTATGTAATGAACATTAAATGACACACACAAATAACAAAGTGTACGCATCTTACTATACATACTTCTCAAAGTCAATTGGTAACCCATGTGCCTTCACAGTTAGGTCTAGCATATGTTTCACCACCTTCGTCAATATCACATGTTGTGTGGTAAGAAGAGAGTGGGGGATAGTACGGTAACATGTCTCCTATGTCATCATCAACACATTTGTAGGGAAAGTCCTTCTCGAGTGGCATCACAACAACGGACCATCTTGCATCAACAGGGTCTGTGACATAGAATACTTGTCTCCCGTGTGTGGCAATAATGAACGAATTTGAAGAGTGGCCAATTCGACTAAGGTCCACCAGTGTGTAATTAAGATCGCCCTTTCGAACACCAGCATTATTTTCAACCCAATTGCATTTGAAAAGAACAACCTTAAACTTATAGTAGTTGACTTCCCAATTCTCTTGAATGGTGCCATAGAAAGACATGTCACAAGTGACCGGGTTTTTGTCCTTCGCACTAGACACTTGCATTGTTGTTGCGACTAACATTATCCCATTGTTTTGAACAGTTTGGTGGTCATCATGAGACTTTGTGTGGTAAGAAGTTCCATTAATTATGTACCCATCATAAGTCATTAAAGTAGGGTGGGGTCCATGTGCAAGCCAACGTATGGTGTTCGAGAGAACCTTTCCTTCCTGTAGTTCACTCATCACATATTGAAGAGAACAGTCAGTCGTTCTAAATATTGAACAATTAGATGAAACGAAAATGAATTGTGATTGTTTAAGTACCTTATCCCTAAACCATGCACCGAATGATCGATTATGTTCAACTTGTAGTCATTGTTCATTTTTGGCTCTTCTTCGATTTTCCATCTTTAATTGATTCAAATGTTGTCTACAAAATGTTTCATACATTAAAATTGTTCCTTGAGGGTAAATTAACGGCAGTATATAATCATATGAATGCTTACTCTACGTATGGGTGCACTTCTCCAGTGTTCTGTAAAACGTGAAGATGTGCTTGCTTCAGTTGTTGCACATCAGGTCGAACGTATGTTCCTGCTGACAGTGGTCTATTGTTTTGTATGTCTTCCGTTGAATTGAGTGACCCAAGTCCAATAAGATCTAATCCAGAAAGAAAATCTGAACATAATTCAACTTCCTCCTCACATATTCTTGCTTCTGCAATGCATCCTTCCGGTCGAGTTCTATTGCAAACATAACTTTTCAACACTTTCATGCATCGTTCAAATGGGTACATCCACCACAAATATACAGGTCCACAAAGCTTTACTTCTCTCACGAGATGAATGACAAAGTGAACCATAATTGTAAAGAACGAGGGTGGAAAATACTTCTCAAGATTGCATAAAGTGAGAACTATATCTTCTTGCAATGCATCAAGATCTGAGACGAAATTTTTTTTTGCGCAAATCACATTGAAGAAAAAGCACAGTCTACTGATAGTGTACCTCACATTCTTCGGTAGGACTGAACGTGTTGCAATTGGAAGCAGTTGGTTTATTAAAACATGACAGTCGTGTGACTTAAGGCCGGTCAGTTTTAAGTCATCCAAAGAGACACTATTGCTAATATTTGATGAATAACCTTCTGGAACTTTAATTTCGAACAAAGTCTTACAAAACCGATACTTCTCTTCTCTTGACAGTGTATAACATGCCGCAGGTATGTAAGTTCTATTACCAGTAAACGTTGGTGCCAATTCTGGTCTAATTTTCATTTCAACTAAGTCATGTCTAGTATTTATCCCATCCTTACTTTTTCCTGGTATATCAAGCAAGGTGCCCACTATGTTCATGCATACATTTTTTTCAATATGCATTACGTCTAGACAGTGTCATACATGCAAGTGTTTCCAATATGGTAGTTGAAAAAATTTTGGTCTTCTTTTCCAATAGTCATTGCCACCTTCATTATGCAATGTCTTCCCACACTTCTTTCCACATGAAAGTACATGGTCTCCCCAGACAAGGGTTGTGGAGGACTTCCATGCTCTTGCTTCCCATTAATTTTTTTTTTTTTGTAATCTGTATGGATGATGTATTGGAAAATATTTCCTGTCCCATGTATGACATTTTTTTCCCACGTTGCAATCTTATTGAAGTAGTCTCCTCTCCACATATTGGACAAGCCTTATATCCTTTCACACTAAACCCGCATAGATTACCGTATGCTGGAAAATCGTTGATGGTCCACAATAAGACAGCCCGCAGTGTGAAATATTCTTCTTTATTTGCATCGAAACAATGAACTCCATCTTCCCACAAAATTTGTAGGTCATCAATTAAGGGTGCTAAGTACGTATTGATATCGTATCCCGGTTGCTTTGGACCTGATATTAACATTGTCAACATCAAATATTTTCTTCTCATACACAGCCATGGCGGAAGGTTGTATATTGTAGTAGACCAACAATTGTAGGTCGTCGACATATCTCCAAATGGGTTAATTCCATCAGTAGACAAACCCAAACGGAGATTTCTCGGTTCTGACCCAAAGGTTGGCCATATGTGGTCAATCAACCTCCATGATGGAGTGTCAGCCGGGTGTCTCAAAATACCATCAACTTTTCGATCTATCGCATGCCAACGCAAGTTCTTAGCATTTTCAAATCTCTTGAGCATTCTTATAAATCTTGGAACTATTGGAAAGTACCACATCTGCTTGGCAGCCACACCACTTTTTTCCTTCTTTGAGTTCTTAGCGATCTTCCACTTTGACAAACCACACTTAGGGCACTTGGTCATGTTTTCATATTCTTTTCTATACAAACAACAATCATTAAGACATGCATCAATTTTTTGGTAACTTAGTCCTAAGGCACCTAGTGTTTTCTTTGCTTCGTATAAGGAACATGGAATTTCGTTGTTATCAGGTAATAGATCACTTATTATGGACAATAATTCAGAGAAGCTAGTGTTACTCCAACCATACCTAACCTTCAAGTTATACAATCTCACGAGGGCTGACAACTTTGTGAATTTCTTACATCCTGGCTATAAGGATTTCTTCGCGTCACCAAACATAGTGTCAAAGGTATTAGATGCATTACAAGATTGTTCTTGAACGGATTGAACCATATTGATTGTATTATAAATCGTCGTTTTCATCAGTTTCATCCACTGTATTTTCCATCATGTTGGTAACGTTATCTAAGTTCAAATCTTCACCATGCAGAAACATATCTTGTAACTTTTATCAATTCCATTGGCATACAAATGATACCGAACTGTTGAGACATCCTTAAGTAAACGATTGTCGCAATTCAAACATGGACATCTAATTGAATTAGAACCTTTGGCATGACTCAACCCAAATTGAATGAACCTTTCGACTCCTAAATCATATTCTCTTGACATCGTATTTTCCGTCATCCATGACTTGTCCATTGTGTAGATGTATAAAAAAATCAATCTTCTAAATTGGCCTCTAAATAAACCTGATTACAAAAGAGATATTGAGCAACAACTTTTAAAACTCAAACTTTCAAAACAGTACATAATCCTCAAAATATACATTATCATTCATTTTCTTATTTCATTTTCAAATTGTAAAGCCTTCAATTTTTTTTTTTAAATTTTGATTCCAATACCTTTTTGTAGGGCTTTTTTCTATTATTTATTTAAAGATAGCAAATTAACTAAAGGAATATTCCTCCCAACCAAGGTATCATTAAAGAGGTTTGCATATAGAAATAGATGTAATCCATGCACTTGATCAGGTACGTAATTTTGTAATTTAACCAAACTAAAACTGAGTCTTATGAATAGCCAATGAAAAAGGTTGCATGTGAGTGGAAAAGATAAATATATTAAATTCATTATGGGAGAAAAAATATTATTTTTGTTCTTTATCTAAAATATCATTAACCATGTGATGTCAATCATGTTTACACAGTTTAAGATTACCCATAAGGTGTTTTTTTATAAGAAAGAAAACCCATTTAATGCTACTGTTTATAGAAAATTTGGCAACACTATGCATATATATTAGGTACAAGACACATGGAGGTAAGACAACTGTTTTAGAATACTTATAAGCATTGGGGATATCTATTTTGTAGTATATATATATAATCCAATATTTATAGGTTTTGGAGAGAACATAGATCAGAACAAATGCAAATGCAATAATTTGTCTTTCAGTTGCTACAATTTTTTGGCACTTCTATCTAAATTTAAACTGAACAATCCCACTTGGATGAAGAAGAGAAGAAGAATGTTGGGGCAAGGCTGCTATATGGCTGGAGGTCCAAACAAATGGGTTTTGGTGGAATCTATAATGTAAATCCATAAACTAACACTGCCCCCTTCCAACACTGCAACCACATATCGACTATAAATGACCAGTCATCGAGTAATGTTGAATACAATGCAACCCCACAATCATTATCATTTTTTGTACTATTTCTTCTTCTTCCTCAGTGTTGGCCCCACCAACACCCACTATCTATATATATTCACTGCTAATCTGCTCCACTCCTTTGTTATCTGTGGGAATAAGAATTCATTTCGCCCATTTCACCAAATACAAAAATTAAATGTACATTTCACCCTAAGAAAACAAACAATACAGAAACTAAATGTACATTTGACCCTACGGAAACAAACAATACAGAAACTAAATGTACATTTCACCCATTATCATCCTAAACCCTAAACAAGAGAAGAAAAAACTAAGAATTCATTCACCCATTCTCAAATAGTGATCTCTTTCAGCTTCAAGTCTTAAATATTGTTTGCCCGAAGAATGGAATTCAGAAAAAAATTAAAATTGCACACATTACAGACAGATTGACATGGAGTTGAGGGAAAGATTACAGAGAACAAGTTCACAGAGAGATAGAGAAATAGAAAAGGAAGAGACTACTTACCAGTAGAGGAGGTGACGAATGAGGCGAATTGGAGATTACGGCCAAGGCCGAATTGAACAGAGAAGGACAGAGGACGTTTCGTCGTTCAGTAGAGGAGGTATCGGTGGCGTTGGAGTGGGGAGACAGGCACGAGGGGGTAGTGGCGGTGATGGACATGGTCGTCGTTCGAAGAAGACCTTCAAAGAATTTGGAGATTGGGAGGCGGAAGGGGGCGGTAGAGTGAAGAGACGGGCATGAAAATGGAATGAGGGTGGAGTGGAGAGACGGCCGAAGGGAACAAGTTAATCATCCCTAACAAAATTTTTATTTTTCATATATTAAATATATTAATTCATTCTTATGTTATTATTATTTTATTATATTCTATGACATCAAATAACTGTCGCGAAAAATATTTTTTGAAAAATTCCAGTTTTTTCCCTATCGTGACAGTTTTTTTCCTCCTTTTTTGTGATACAAATAAATGTCATAGTAGAGGGTTTTTCTTGTAGTGATTGGCCCTTTTTTCAACGTTTTGGGACGAAAATAAAAAGCGACTCTCGAGAATATTTTTTTCGACTTTTATGGGCAAAAAACTTTAATATCACTCAAAATGAGACCACCCAATAGTTATCACTCAAAGTCATTCACTCGAAATACCTGAGCTTTGAACCAATCGACAAATGTTCGCTGGTGTCTTTTAAACAATTCAAAATAGCTTTCACCCCGATGACGTATCAAAAGAAGATGTTTCCTAAAGTACACAATTGTGATCAGTTTGTGTGTGGACGAGGTATAAAATCCTAAAATATGTAAAGAAATGTGTACCTCCGATATTCGGCTATTTCATCGACATTGCTAAGAATGTACCAATGAAAGAGTCGTCTCTCTTCCTGCGATATACTTAGTAAACGTGATGCTCCCAATGGTCGTACTTTATGAACGAATACTTCATACTCACGAATGATCTCATCCTCTTCAATGCAATCGCCATTTCGATCAGCTCTAGTGAATTGAATCTAAATCCCCTTCAGATAGCGTGAACAGAAAGTACTTGATTCGTTCATAAGATATCCTTCTGCAATAGACCCCTCAGGACGTGCTTTGTTACGAACATATTGTTTTACTGTGCAGAGACTTCTTTCAATGTGATACATCTAACTATAAGAAACCGGACCAGTAACCTTCGTCTCATATGGCAAGTGAACTGCAAGGTGTACCATGCGCTAAAAAAAGCAGGTGAAAATATTCTTTCTAATTTGCACAATATAATTATAATATCTGACTGCAATCTGTCGAAATCACTTATTTTTATCGTCTTGGCGCACAAATCACGAAAAAAACTGGACAGTTCAGTAATTACAGTGTACACATTTTTTGGTAAGAATGCCCTAACGCAGATTAGAAGAAGTCGGTGTAGCAGAACATGAAATTCGTGCGTTTTGAGACCTAATATTTTTCCTTCGTTTGCATTCACGCATCGTGAAATATTAGAAACAAATCCATCGAGAAACTTAACTACTTTCAAGAACTTACAGAACTCAATCCGCTCGCTGCTAGTCATGGTATAGCTCGCATGTGGTTTCACCAATCAGTTACCCACTTCTACCAAATGTAAATCCTTTCTAATTTTCAAATCTTGTAAATCTAATTTGGCATTTGTGGTATCTTTTGTTTTTCCTTCAATATTCAACAACGCACCGACCAAGTTGTCACAAACATTCTTTTCAATGTGCATTACATCTTGTTTGTGACGAATAAGTAGTCTTGGCCAATAAGGAAGATCGAAAAAAATACTTTTCTTCCTTCAATTAAGAGCTTTTTTAATTTTTCTATCTTTTAACAAAGGATGCTTACTCATTACTGGAAACTCCAAAGAATCTAGTTGTTCCAATATTTCTTGACCATTCATTACAACTGGAGGTGATTTAAGCTCTAACTTTCCATCATGGAGTCTACTTCTACGCCAAACATGATTGCCTGGAAGATACCGTTGATGTCCCATGAATGATATCTTTCTGCATATTCCGAACGATGATCTATCCCCCATGCAAATGGGACATGCCTAATATCCTTTTGTATTCCAACTAGATAGATCATCATATACCAGAAAGTCATTAATTGTTCACAACAAGGCTGCATACAACTGAAAATATTGATCCGTCAGACAATTATACGTACGCACACCAAACGTCCATAAATTTTTTAACTCTTCAAGTAATGGTTGTAGGTACACATGATTTTCTCTGCCGGGAGGTTTAGGACCGGAAATAAGCAATGACATGAAAAAGTTAGACTCTTTCATGCATTTTCATGGTGGCAAATTGTATGGAATTAACACAACAGACCACATACTGTATGAGGTACTCATATGACCGAACGAATTGAATCCATCTGAAGCTAACCGCAAACGAACATTTCGTGGCTCTAATGCAAAATCAGGAAATTCACAATCAAAGTGCTTCCATCCCTCTGCATCGGCTGGATGTCTCAACACGTCCTCTGTTTCCACTCGTTTATCCGTATGCCATCGCATGTCTGTCGAACTTTCTTGCGATACAAATAGTCTTTGTAATCATGGCACCAATGGAAAATAACGCAATATTTTTTGTGGAATTTTGTTTTCTGATCTGTTGGAATTAATCTTATATCGGGACTCACAACAGTTCCACACATTGAAAACGCGTTTTATTAACTCTAACATCATATCGAATGACTTGTTGCTGCAACCATTGAGAACCTTGACGTAGATCATTTTAACCAAAAAATTTAGTGACGAAAATTCTGAACACCTGGGGTATAGCTCACAACTTGCTTGATTTAATAACTCCTTCAATACGTTGTTTGTTCTGTCTTCTTCTAAATCTAAATCTTCCTCCCTCTCTTCTACTTGTTCAATACCAGTTTGTAAATCATGCAACATATTTAACATTTCATTTTCTTCATTAACTAGGTTGCTGCTTGTTCCTCATCAACTATTGGGTTACTGCTAGTTCCTTCAACAACTATTGGGTAACTACTACTCGTTCCTTCATTAAATGTTTGTATACCTATGTTCAAGGTCAAGGGCTCTCCATGATACACCCAGTTTATATAAGAGGAGACTATTCCTATGGTTAATAGATGTCGCCTCACACCCTCTAAGGACTCCCAGTTTGAATTCATACATTTCTTGCATGGACATCTTATTTTTTCATAATTATTTGTGTGATGTTTTGCAACCTCTAAAAATTGAAAAACTCCTTCTCTGTACTCAACAGAAAACCTATCCTTAATTTTCATCCAACTCTTGTCCATCTCGTTAAAAGACCTAACAAATAAATATGTTATATTAGTTTTATACATACTCCATTTTAATTACGTTAATTAACATTTTTTAAAATTCAAATACAATTTGAAAATGATATTCAAATGCAATTTGAATATGAAATTCATATTCAATATCAGATTCAATATTGAATTCGATGAACACGCCTTAGCTTTATCTCAAATTTACTAAACCCTAAACCCTAAAAAAATATACAAATGCACTAAACTATACATACCTATACATTGCACATTACACATTAAATATACATATAACACATACATATACATACACCATAGACATATACACATAACACATACACAAATAAACATATAATTAATACTTACACAAAAATATAATAACCTTACATATACATATACATATAACACATACACACATATAATTAATACTTACACAAAAATATAATAACCTTACATATACATATACATATACATACACCATAAATTATATTAACACATATACATATAATTATAAATTACACATAACACATACACATATAATTATACTAACATATATACAGTAAACATTTACATTAAATATACATATACATATACATTAGATATAAATATACATATACATTAAATATACACATACACAAAATTAAAATTATATTTAGAAAATAAAAAAAAACACCTAAATGCAAAAAAAAACGACCACAACACGACAGTAGGTGGCAGTAGGCCGTGCAGCGGTGAGACATGACAACAGCGACGATGAAATTACACTCTCTCTCGAACTTTCTCCCTTTCTCTCTCAAAGATTTGGATTTGGAATGAATTATGAGGGAATTGCCGAATGAATTCAGTTAAATAGGAAAGACTTTCCGCGATGTCTTCAAACGTTAGAATATATTGTACGCAGAAACCCAAATCGTTTCGTTGACGTTTCAACTTTCGGCGAAGTACGAGGACATGACGTCACAGAAAGGTTTATAATTTCAAATGATCATTTCACTTTCCACGACGTTTTGCAGAGGCACTTCGCGAAAAGATTATCATACGAAATTAGAGTTTGACTTACCGCGATGACGGAGGGTGCCACGTCGCGAAACGTGTAAAAACAAATTAAATATTCAGTTTTTCACGACGTGGAGGCGACGCTCATTGCAAAAAACCTTGAACAAAACGAATCGTTCGGCTTTCCGCGACGTGTCCTAGAGGAACGTCACAGAAAAGTGAAACAGTAAATTAATGAGTACACTTTCTGTGAGGTTCATTTTCCAGACGTCGCAGAAAGTGGTATTTAGCGACGTGTTAACACGGACCTCGCGAAAAGTCCAACAACGCCGACGTTGCTTTTAACGACATCGTTTTTTGCATCGCGATATCTCCATTTTCTTGTAGGGAAACTTAGAGCGACGAGAAGAGGAAGCGTGAGAGAAGCATGAAAGCTTTAACAGGAGAAGTACCCTCGGCTGAAACCTTTCTCGGAGAGCTAGGAGAATGAGAAGAGATAAGCGGAGGAGCTCTCAGAGAGCTAGGAGAATGAGAAGAGATAAGCGGAGGAGCTTCATGCATAGAGTGAGAAGACTAAGAGGCTGAAGATTTTGGAATCTTATCCTTTAAGAAAAAGATTTTGGAATCTGACTAATTCTGCGCAGTCTTCTCAAGAGATTGCGAGCTTGAATAATCTTAAGCCTTCTAGGTTTGCCAGTGGGTATAGAACTAGCCAATGAATTCGACATTGTGGGAATAACTTATTCATAATACTTCGTTTAGGTGGATAACATTGTAGACAATGAGATTAGTTTAAGAAGGAGAAATCGAGCAGTAATGGAGCGATGACTCTATCGAAGATGAAACGACAGGTAGTGCATAATGTGCCAAACAGGACAAAACATATGGCCTATAACATAAGGCCTGTAATTGCTCTTTGATAAACTTAATAGACTCTAAGCCCAGGGTCAAGCTTTTTAAAAATGGTAACTTCTAGTGGTTTAATGAAAATGTCAGCTAAATGAGCGGAGCTTCGAACATGTTCGAAAGAGATTGCTTTGGTTTCAAGGAGTTCACGAATAAAATGATGTCGAATATCTATATGCTTAGTACGACTGTGCTTTATAGGGTTCTTTGAAATGTTGATAGCGCTTAAGTTGTCGCAGTAAAGAACTGTGGTGTCTTGAAGAATGTCATATTCAGACAACATTTGTTTCGCCCACAGGAGTTGAGTGCAACTACTACCAGGAACAATGTATTTAGCTTTAGTTGTAGATAAAAAAAATACAATTATGCTTCTTGCTAAACCAGGCGATAAGATTATTTCCAAGGAAGAAACATCCTCCAGAGGTACTTTTGCGATCTTCAGCACAACCTGTCCAATCTGCATCACAGTAACCTACCAGAAAAGATGTGGTGTCAAAAGCGCACCATAGTTCATAATTAGTTGTTCCTGAGACATATTTCAGAATGTGTTTGGCATAATGAAGATGAGAGGTGTGAGAATCAGCTTGATATCTGGCGCAGACACCAACAATAAAAACAATATCATGACGACTAGCCGTGAGATACAGAATACTTCCAATGATACTATGATATAAGCTCTCATCAACCTTTTCTTTGAGATCATTCCTGGAAACGTTGAGGTGAGTGGCAGCTGGGGTTCGCTTATTTTTTGCATTGGAAAGACCAAACTTCTTGATTAAGTTGTGAGTATACTATGCTTGAGACAAAAAGATTCCTATGTTACATTGATGTATATGAAATCCTAGAAAGAAGGACAGTTCACCAACCATACTCATTTCAAATTCAAACTTCATGAGATAAACAAATTTGGACATCAATTTTTCAAGTTGACCATAGAAGATAATGTCATCCACATAGACTTGTGCCACAAGGAAGTCAGTACTCTTCTTCTGAACAAACATTGTTTTATCAGAATCACCATGGGAGAAGCCTTTGGTTACGAGATATTCAGACAATCTAGCATACCAAGTACGAGGTGCCTGTTTCAGACAGTATAGAGCCTTGTGCAGTTTGTAGACATATTCAAGGTGGTAGGATAAGTGAAACCTTTGGGGGTAAGTTACAGACTTCTACTGATATAAATCCATTTAGAAAAGCACTACTGACATCCATTTGGAAAAGTTTGATCTTTTGAATACAAGCTAGACCCAGAAAAAGACAGATGGCTTCAAGACGAGCAATTAGAGCGAAGGTTTCACCAAAGTCAATACCTTCAATTTGAGCCTACCCATGCGCCACAAGGCGAGCCTCATTTATGATGACATTGTCTTTCTCATCTGACTTGTTTTTAAAAATCTACTTTGTTTCGATAATATTTGCATCAGTTGGTTTAGGAACAAGCTCCAAAACCTTATTCATTTAAATTGAAGAAGTTCTTTTTGCATGGCCATGACCCATTGATCATCTTGTAAAGCTTCAACTGCATTTTTATGTTCAATAGAGGACGTAAAACAGACATTGGCAACCATCTTGGAATAGTTTTTCCTTTCTTTCTTTTGGGTAATAACACCACTGTTGATTTCACCAATGATGTAGCATGGATGATTCTTTTTTACATGAGCTGATGGAATAGGATGGGTTGAACCTATAGTAGTAGGCTCTGCATTACACAATTTTGAGCTTGAATCAGTGGGAGTAAAACAATCATTCACTGGCGTATTTTTTAGGGATCCGATATTTGGTGTCTTTGAGGATTGATTGTCAGACTCAATACATATGGTACTTTCAGTATTTTGAACAAATTTAGGATGTTTCAACAATGGCTGTGTAGAGTCTGCATCATCACATTTATTTCTAGAGAGATCTTCAGAATCGTACACTATCACATTTAGAGATTCCACCACAATTTTGGTTCGATTATTGTACACTATGTAGGCTCTACTATTTGGAGAGTAACCTAGAAAGATACCTTCATCTGATTTTGAATCCTATTTTTTATGATATTCTCTGTCATTGAGAACGTGAGATTTGCTCCAAAAAATATGGAAGTATTTAACATTTTGTTTGTAGTCTTTCCACAGTTGATAGTTGGTGAGATAGCTTCTAGACCGAAGAGAAATTTTATTAAGAATTAGACATTAATAGCTTCTGCCTAGAAATATAATGGAAGAGATTTCGCATGTAGCATGACATGTGTTATTTCTTCGAGAGTTCTGTTTTTCCTTTCAACAACATCATTTTTCTAAGGAGACAAGGGAGCAGAAAATTCATGAAATATTGCTTCTGACTGACAAAATTCAGAGAACATAGAGTTTTCAAACTCTCTTCCATGATCACTTCTGATTCTTCTAACATACATAGCATGTTCTCCCTGAATTTAAAGACACAGAGAGTGTAGCACTTTAAAGCATCTAATTTTTCTTTGATAAACTTCACCTAATTGAATTTTGAGAAATCAACAATCACAAACACATTTTTTCTTTCCAAGACTTTCCACTTGTATAGGGTCCATGAGATCCAGGTGAAGAAGATCTAGAACTTGATTGGTATAGCTATGCTCTCCAGATTTATGAGAGACTTTAGTTTGTTTTCCAGCCGGGCATTATGAATAGAATGTGTCAGTAGATTGCCTTAACAGGGGTACCCTTTGCACTGCTTCTACCTTCAGAGTATTACATACAAAAGAAATACTTATGTGACCAAGGTGTATATGCCAAAACATAGTTTCATCTGACCTTGACAAATTGCACATAAGATTCTTGACATCATTGCTCCAGTGATAAAAATTATCAGATAAACGGGTACTAGTCATAATCGTATGATTATTTGAATCCTGAACAAAACAATTTTCTTTTGAAAAGCTGACAAAAAAACCTTGATCACACAGTTGGCTTACAGTGATAAGGTTTGCGGAGAGACCTTCAACAAGTCTGACATCTTTAAGAATGGAAGAACCAAAATGGTTGATATTGACCTTAATTACCAATTACATTATCTTTTACACCATCTCCAAAGGTAACTTGGCCTGTTTTGCTTACTTCCAGATCATTGAACAACATAGTATTACCAGTCATGGGTTTAGAGCATCCACTATCAAAGTACCAACCTTCATAGTCTGGAGTATAGACTGTTGTAAAAGTAACATTGTGTTGGGATTTATGTCCTAAAACTTGTAGATTGTAAATATAATCCATTGGTCATTATTAATAAATTGTTATTATTATAATTTCAATAAATTTTATTGATTATATTATTAGTTTTGTCTTAATAACCCAAATCCAATAAACTAAAATCCTAAGTTGTTTGATGAGTCTTTAAGAGTATGTAGATACATACATGGATAAATGTTCGAGATCCGCTTAAAGGATCTATAGTATAGGAATAAGGTTGGGTACCTTATCATGGTAACACTATGGATACATCTCACTTTGTATTTGATACAAATGCAATTATCCAACGCGTTTGTATAGGTGATATGCGAGTGAGGGTATCCTATGAAAGGAGTTTGAATAAGACCAAACCACGAAATAGTAACCACTAGATGTAACTCTGTTAACTAGTTAGGTTTCTATTTCATTAGGATGACCTAGGTAACTTAGTCTTAATAGTAAGTGTATTGTGAACTTCTGTTTGCGAAGGATTGTCCTTTGATTTGTACGGGTGACAGTGGCCAGATCGCCAACTCAATATGCTTATCATTTTGAGGACAAGACCGAGTAGAGAGCTGGGAACATAACTACACAAGATGGAATTCATTCATTTCCTATTTTAAGGTAAGTAGATGAGTGTTCCCTTAAATGGTGTCTTCAAGACTTGAACAAAGGGTCATACCCTCTCTATGTCACGAGAGGGGTTTCTGTTTATTGGTTGGACCATAAACAGGTTGTTCATTAGAGGAGAACTGATATTTAAGGACCAGAGGAAACCCAAGGGTAAAACGATTATTTGATCTAGCTGGTGTTACGAACACTCGTGAAGGAATAACTTACTGTTATTAGTCTATATCCGTGGACACTGAAATATATCTACAGTGAGAAGAGTTCAGCTGTGAGCCTTTAGTGGTGTGTACACCCAATTAACGAATATTGATTAATGTGGTTAATGAGTTTAGCCAATTAATCTCATATTGTTTTAGCTTCTGATCTGTAGGTCTATTATGTCCCCTTCCTAGCTCGTAAAGGGTAATGAGATTTATTTATATTGGTTGTAATTTAAAATGTTCAAATTAACTTTAGGAATAAGTATATTGTATGGTGATACATTATAATATAAAATTTATATTTTAATCAAAATTTATTATATAAATTTAAATTTTTGATACGATTCAAAATTAAATTATGAGAGATAAAATATTTTAATGAGTTCAAATATTAATTTAATGTGAATTGGATTTATATTAAAATTATTGATTATGAGAGAAATTTATATTTGAATGAGATTCAAATTTGATTTATGTTAAATATAAAATATTTAATTTAGCTATTAATTAATTGGAGAATTAATTAATAGTTTAGTTTAATTTGATTTAATTAAATTAATTTAAAACTATAAGATGTTGGAGAGATATTTATTAAATATGATTCAAAATAAATATTAATTAAATATGATTTAATTAAGTATTAATTAATTAGTTGATTTTAAATTTCTATTAATTTAATATCTTTTAAATTAATAGAATCTCATCATTCTCCCCTACTCCCTTTTCTACTCTATGATGGAAAGAGAGTTATAAATATATAAAACAAAAACAATTTTTCTTAATCAATTAAAAATAAATTGATGATTTTGCTTTTCTGTAAAATAGTTTCTCTCTAAAAAATCTTTTTCCATCCTAATTGGTTCTCACAAACCAATCTTATCTCAGAGGATAGGAAGGTCTCCAATTGGTGGTGTTCCAATTCGGTGGACTGTAGATTCAATGACGTCAACAAGAGTAAGTTCTCTATATCTTTTAATTTAAAAGCATACTTAGTTTTTTTATTTAGAATTTTGATTCTAAATATTGCCAATGTACTGGTATTTTGGGATTTCCAAATTAAATTGTGTTTCTTTTCTTTTCCATACAGTTTTACCAGAGGATTCAGTATCCTAAAAATTTCTTCTAAACGAGAAGACATTTTTGATACACTGAGTAAGCTTATCAAGATGATGAAGTTTATAACAGAAGGGTCTGATGTGCCCTGGCTTTCCACAGTAATGACATATCTATCTTTAAGTAGAGGGAACCATTTTGCTGGATTCACCTTTAGTCGCTTCTACAGTACGATAAACAGAATTGGTAAACTTGCCTTCAGAGGCATGAACAAAAAACAGAAAAACCTATACCCTGTTTGTCTTTCTTAACTTTCTCTCTGCTTAGAATATCATTAAGAGTATTTGTTCCAGAAGATAGTAAACAAACAGACTTTGACAATAAGTCATACTTATTTTGCGCATTGCTCAAGTCTTTCTTTAAAGTAGAAATCATGTCCATCAAACAAAGCTTGTCTTCAGTAACAACAATAATTCGTTCACACATCCGGTTTAGAACTTCCTAATCCTCTTCGCACGTGGTCATAATCTCTTCATTGGATAAGGTAAAGGTCTTATTCTTTTCCTTCTCAAATAGTGTAGATTCATGTTCCATTACTTCATAAGAGAGAACAAATCAACGCTTTTTCGTAGTCTTTGGAGTCATTGTCTAATGATGAATCGTCATCTGACAAGGTAACAGTAAATCCCTTTTTCATTCGTTTTCGATAAGTTACACGTTTAGCTTGGTAATGGCTAAAACTTTCACATTCATAACATTTTAAATTTCTGTCAACTGAGAGATCTACATCTCTTCTTCTTGAGGGCTTAAAAGCACTAGAGGATCCTGAATTTTGATTTCCTCCATTTGGAGAATTAGGGTCATTATTGTAACGATCCAACTTTCTATTCTAAGCTAAGATCATTACCAGTAAAATAAATAAATACTTTTTATTCGAAATAAAATAAATTACTAAATTTTAAAGGAAACGTTTCAAATATTCATTTAAAAATTATTAATAAAGTATATAAAAGAAAAAAATAAATAAAATACTAGTTCGGACCCTGTTTAAAATAGATGGAAAATATCTAAAAATACTTATGAGTTCTGAACTAAATTACTGGAAACATAAATGCAGAAGAAAACATAAATTGTTCCCTAAACTTTGGTCACTTATTGTCATTTGCCAGCTTGCTTCTACCTCTACCTTTGCCTGAAAAATTAAACATTGAAAAGAGTGAGTATAAATTTATACTCAGTAAGGTAACCTCTACTAGTCTCGCTATATGTCTATTAACTTTCTGTTAGAGTCTTGTAAGAAAGTACTGCATAACTGTTGTGCTCTTGAACGCATGCATATGGGCTCTCAGTGAACCCAAAGGAATCACTCTAAACGAGAGTCAGGCTGAAAGTGATTCTGTCAAATCACACATAAAAGCTGACCACATAGTCATAAATAGGTGGTAATCCCGAGGGACACCCATATGGTACAACTCTAACAAACAAAGTTAACAGAACATCATAGCCTAAATTAATGGTTTGACAACCAAAATCTCACAAATTAATTATTCAAGCTTCCAAACATAACTTACCAACAATGAGGTTGAGACCAATCAACCTTAGCTGGAAGAATTTCACATTTTGCTCCAACAATTTCAGCCAACAACCTTCAAATGTTATTTTACTTAGAAAATTACTATTTAATGGAGATACCAAACCCAATAAAAAACTTACCTAGAAAAATACCAAAATGGCTCAACTTGGCTCAAAACAAGGAAACTTAGCTCGAGTAAGCATAGGAACTGGCTTGGGTTTGGAGAGGTCGGCCTCGGATCAGGGAACTCAGCTTGGAAACAACTCGGGTTCAGGTTGGTGGTTGCGTGCATGGCTTGGATGCGATTGAGAGATGGGTAATGACTCAAATTGAGACGGAGAGAGACTGAGAATGGAAAATCAGAGATGAACGCTTACGACGGCAGCTTGTGGGGAACGATCGAGCAAATATGGGAAGAGATGGAACGATCCACACACTGATCATGGACGAAGACGCTACAGTGACGCTTAGTGGCGAAAACAAAGGTGACGGGACTGGGGACTCGGTGTTGAACAGCTTCGACGAAAACAAAAACTAACGAAGGACACGCGACCGGATGGAGACAACGAAAAACAGTGGTCCTTGGGCGTCGGCGGCTAGGGCAACTTGTGGAGATGAATGAGGAAGAAGATGAATAGTGTGCATGTGGTTCTAGGTGCTTTATTAATGAAAATAACAATATCAATAATTATTATTATTTATATTCTCATTCTCTCTCTTTTTCTTTTAAAATAACTCAAAAATCAATTTTCTCTTTCCTCATTAATACCTCATCACATCCAACTTTCTATTTTTCCAAAAATATAATATATTTTCCTTAATAATTATATTATCCTCATAATATAATTATTCTTATCATTTCATAACTTAATTATATATACAAATATATATAATTACCCATAATTCTCTAAACTCCACGAAATTTAATTAACCAATATCAATCAACCTAAAAATCAGAACTTTAACAATAAAATTTTGATTTAAAAAAAAAACAATTAAGTATTCTTCCAATAAATATTTAATTAATCCTAATTACCACAAAATTAAATAATTCTTCTCAATTAACTTAAACTAAAATAATTAAGCATAAAATTTTCCTTAATTTGTTTGAGGCATTACAATCTTCCCTCATTTGAAAAAATTTCATCCTCAAAGGTTCTAATTTTGACTAACTCGTGATAATGAGCTCTCATGTCATCCTTTCTCTCCCTAGTAGCTTCTTCAACCTTGTGGTTTCGCCACATAACTTTAACCAATGCAATTTCGCTGTTACGGAGCAGTTTGACTTCCTTTGCCAAAATCTCAACTAGTTGTACCTCATAACTCAAGTTCTTATTAATTTGCAATCACTCATAATCAACTATATGTGTTAGATCTACCATATAGTTCCTTAACATAGAGACATGGAATACATGATGAACTATAGATAAAGATGGAGGTAATGCCAAACGATAAGCTACGAGGCCAATCCTCTCAAGAATCTTAAATGGCCCTACAAAATGTGGACTCAGCTTCCCCTACTTCTCAAACCTCAGAACACCCTTTATAGGTGCTACCTTTAGAAAAAACCATGCCCCCTACATCAAACTCAAGATCTTTATGTCGTATATTGGTGAACTTTTCTGTCTGCTCTGCACTGTCAACATGCAGGCTCTAATCTTCTATATGGCCTCATTAGAAGTCTGAACTAGCTCAGGGCCTAACATCCTTCATCACTAACCTCACCCCAAAACAAAGAGGATCTACAACACTTACCATACAGAGCTTCAAACGGTGCCATGCCAATGGTAACCTGATAGCTATTATTATAAGCGAACTCCATCAAATGCAAATGGGAGTCCTAACTCTTTGAAAACTCTAGCACACATGCTCGCAACATATCCTCCAAAATTTGGTTTAAACGCTCTGTTTGACCATCAGTCTGAAGGTGAAAGGTTGTACTGAAGTCTAATCTCGTGCCAACGGCAGCCTGAAGTCCTTTCCAGAATTTAGAAGTAAAATGAGCATCTCTGGCAGAAACTATCAGCACAAGCACTCCATGAGTCTCACTGTCTTAGTGATATATAGTTGTGCCCACTTACTGGCAGTATAAGTGGACATTCATAGGATGAAATGTGCTGACTTCGTAAGCCTGTCAACAATAACCCAAACCACTGTATGACCCTTTTAGGTCCTATGCAGTCCTAAAATGAAGTCCATAGACACATTCTCCCATTTCGACTTTGGCACACTGAAAGATTGCAACAAAACTGCTGGCTTCTGTCTTGGTGCCTTCACCTGCTGGCACACCAGACACTTACTGACAAAATCTGCCACTTCTCTCTTCATATTTCTCCACCAGTAAACTTGTTTTAGATCTTAATACATCTTTGTACTACCTGGATACATAGAAAATGGAGAATTATGAGCCTCAGTCAAAACTCTGTCTTAACTGTACTGTCAGCTGGCACACATAACCATCTCTTAAACATAAGTCCATCATCATAGGATATAAAGAATTTCTTAACTTGCCCTGCTTCTGCTAGACAACACTTCTCAACCAACTAAGGATCAGTAAGCTGAGCAACAATGACTCTCTACCTCAAAGTCGGTTGTACTAACAACTGAGCTAACTGTGAGGTGACATCCCAGTGAATTTGCAATTTCAGCTTCTCTCAAGATCTCTGTGCAAAGGAACCTAACTAGTAATGAGTGTTACAGAATGTGATACCATTCTACTTAGACCATCAGCTACTACATTTACCTTACCTTGGTGGTATAAAATCTCCAAGTCATAGTCCTTTACCAAATCAAGCCATCTACGATATCTTATGTTTAACTCATTCAGAGTGAAGAAGCATTTCAAGCTTTTATGATCAATAATGATCTGTATCTTCTCACCATACAAATAATGCCTCCAGATTTTAAATGCAAAATCTATTGTTGCCAACTCCAAATCATGTGTAGGGTATAGCTCTGCTCATGACTCTTAACTGGCGAGAGTCATAAGCAACCACCTTACCTTGCTGCATCAAGACACAACCCAGTCCTTTCTTAGAGGCATCACTGTATATCACATAACTTTCAGATCCATTTGCACTTGTAAAGACTGGTGCAGTAACAAGTTTCTACTTAAGATCCTAAAAACTGCTCTCGTCATGCTAGACTCCAAACAAAAGAAGTCTCTTTCCTAGTCAACTGAGTCAAAGGACTCGCTATACGAGAGGGACCTTCTATGAACCTTCTGTAATGACCTGCTAAACTTATAAAACTACAAACTTCACTGACTGTAGAAGGTCGAGGACGACTAGTAACAACTTCAATCTATGTTGGGTCTACAAAAATGCCATCCCTAAGCACCACATGGCCTAGAAAAATACTTCCCTCATCCAAAGTCACATTTTGTAAACTTAGCATATTGCTTATTGCCTTGAAGAATCTTCCAAACCTTATGCAAAGGCTCCTCATGCTCACCCTCTGTCTTGGAGTAAACCAAGATGTCATCAATAAAAACTATCACAAAAGTGTCTAAGAAATCCTTAAACACCATGTTCATCAAACCCATGAATCAAACAGGAGCATTTGTCAAGCCAAAAGACATCACAATAAACTGTCCATATCTGGAACGAAAAGTAATATTAGGAATATAACTGTCTCTAATAATTAACTGGTGGCCACCTGAACGTTAATCAATCTTAGAGAACACAATGGCTTATTCCTTGCAGCTGATAAAATAAATCATCAATCTTTGGTAAAAGAAAATTGTTCTTAACAGTTTTTTAAGGTCTCATCAAGATAATTATGCATTAAAGTTTTCTTTGTTCCTTACCCAATAACTCAACTCTTAACGCCATTCAATGAGTTTTTTATACTTGAACCTAATCATTTATTTAATTCTCTTTAAAACTGCCAACATAACTTATTTCTTAGATTTTCAACCACAAAACAGTCCATTAAGCTGATTACGTCATACTCTTTTGCCTACTCGACCAACCCTTTGAGCACCACTACGTGGCAACATTTTCCTTAAAATTCACCACTAAATCCTTCACCATTAAAACATAACGTTCTAGCTATTCTAGTTTAATACAGGCAAAATCATGTGCATAAACGTAAACTTATATCATAAAATATACTTGGCGAATGATGAAGGATCGTGTAGCCATAGGGCAAAAAAATAAAAGACTCACATCATGAGTCAGTCTATAGAATCTATAAACAGAGCCTCTGATACCAACTATAACGATCCAACTTTTTATACTAAGCTGAGATCATTACCAGTAAAACAAATAAATACTTTTATTTGAAATAAAAGAAAATAGTAAATTTTAAAGAAAATGTTTCAAATATTATTTTCAAAATTATTAATAAGGTCCCGAGGCTATCTAGTGTAGACTTGAACTTTCTATAGGGACATCAACGTGGATCAAGTTCAAGTATATAAGTCAGATGGTCTATAGTGTATGAATAAGGTTGGACGCCTTATTCTTGGGACACTATGGATGCGACCCGCTTTGTAGTTAGTACAAACAACGTGATCCTAAATTGTTCATGTAAAGACATAAAAGTGGGGGACATCCGATGTAAAGAGTTTACATAAGACTGAGACCATGAAATAGTCGCTTTTAAGTTATAACACCGTTGACTTTATAAAATTGATTGTTTCTATTATTGATGAAATAGGTAACTTAATCTTAAACCAAAACTAACTATGAATTTCTGTTCACACGGAATTATCCTTAGATCTGCATAGGTGAGGGCAGCTAAATGGCTTTGGCCCAATAAGCCTCCCATTACAGAGGTAAGACTGGGTGGATGGCTAGGGACATATGGTGCAAGACAGAATTCACTCTTATCCGCTTTAGGGTTAGTAGATAGATTGTTCTCTTAAGGACTCAATTCAAGTCTTGAACAAGGGGCTCTACCCTCTCATTGGTCCAAGAGAGATTCAGTTTATAGGTTGGACCTTAAACCAATTGTTAAATAGTGGATCAGTGAGACTTAAGGAGCAGGATGTAATCTCACTGATAAAACAATATTTTACGCAATTGAGGTTACGAACAACCTGTGAAGGGTTAACTTACTGTTCATGGTTATATCAGATGGACACAAATATATCTATAGTGAGAGGAGTGCAACTACGGAACTTTAGTGGAATAACCCGTTAGTTAACGAATGTTAATTAGCCCGATCTAAAAGGGTTTAGCTAGTTAATCTCAGATCGTTGGAGCCCATGATCTATAGACCCATTAGGTTCCCCTACTAGCTCATATGGAATTAACTAAAAACAATATGTTGGCATAATTCGGATTGTTCGAATTAGGTAAAGGAAGAAAAATTGATAAATATATTTGATATAGCCATGGGTTATATGTTTGAGATAGAACTTTGTGTTTAAATGTGATTTAAATATTAAAAATATGAATACAGATTCATATTCAGAGGCTTGAATTTGATGAAAATGATCAAGGTTGTAAACAGTCAAAATGTTGATTTTTTACTTTGAAAAGTAAAACTTTGGTTGGCTTTATACTCAAATGTGATTTGAATTTTGAAAAAATGAATGCAAATTCATGATCGGGAGAATGTGATTTTTGACTTTGACTTGAATGGTAATTAGTCAGGACGAACAAAATGGTAAAATGTCAAAATGTTGATTTTTTACTTTGACTTGAATGGTTAAATGACCAAATTGCCAGTGGACTAAAGTTAGTGGAAAAGTCCACATTTTGTTGGATAATTCCACTATCACTTAGTGAGAAAAATGGCAACATAAAATGGAGACACCTAGCCCACTAAATTTCACTAATGGTTAGTGGAATGTGATGTGTTGAGATCTAGTGAGCTAATTCAATACATGTTGAGATCTACGAGGGTACGTATTTTCTTTAACCATAACTTGCTTTAGTTATGGATTTTTAAGCATGTTAATCACTAAATAGTTTAGAGGCATTTAGATTAATTTTGATTCGTAATTTCGCTATGCATGCATCGAATTCCTATCATGTGGTATCAGAGCATGCTAAATTTTACTCAATTTAATATGGTGGGCGTTTCAATTTATTTGATAAATTGTGTTGAACTAAATTGGATTTATTGTTTTGGCAAACTAAATTAAGCTTGTTGTTTGTATTAATTATTGTAATTAGCCCGATTTGTGGCTTATTTTTATTGCAAAGGGTATATAACTTTTTATAGAGTCATTAGAGTTGAAATTAGAATATAATTTCATCAATCGGGGGAGTGAAAAGCTGGAAATTTGAAGAAAGATGAAGAAAAACCCAAGAAAGGTGCTTCAAACTCGAGAACCCAGCCCGTTCAACCTGAAGACCCACACGCAACCTAGTTGCTCCATCTCGCGACACGTTACTTCTCAAATTGGGTACCCATCTTGCACATTGTTTCTGTGTTTGACCCACCATCTGGTGTGATTGTTGGAACGCGTCCGATCGGCCTACTAGACCTGAGTTAGACCCGGTTTCCATTTGACCTGCGTGCCTGATTGTCTGGCTTGTTGGTTTAGGCTGGTTCAAACCCAATTGTTGGGTCTTGGGCTAGTTCAGTGTAGATTTGATGGTTCTCTAGTCGGTTCGAGTCATTGAGGAGTGGTTTATGTACTCCACCAAATTATTAATGTAATAATTTAGTATTTAGCTTAATTTAGGAGTCAAAATCAGTCCATTTTAGGGTGTTTTAATTGATTATGAATATGGTTTTAATTAAATTAAATTGTATGTACAAAATGTATGCCATACAAAATTAAAATCCCACCATAGGTTAACATGTTCATGCATTGAAAGTATGTTATAATGGTTATAATATATAATATGCATGTTAATTAATTAATAGGGGAATTTTTAAAAATAGTAGATTTTACAAAATATCTACAACCTATAGCAAATTCTATCACTGATAGTCATTGTTTAATTAATTAATTTAATTTTGATCAAATATGATAATGAAATTAATTAATTATTGATTTATTTAATTTAATTAAATATGACTTACTTTAACTAAATATGATTTAATTAAAGGTTAAATAATTTAAAATCCATATTAATTGATTGGTTTATATAATGGTTATATGTTCTTAGGTGAATGTTATAGAATTGTCTAAAGTTTTTATACGTGTTATAAAATAAATTAGACTTTTAAAATCTATAACAAAGATAAGTTGCATGATCACCTAGGTTAAAAACATATCAAACAATTTTTTCATAGAATTAGGTCTCTATCTTGTAAAACTGGTTATAAGAGGCTCACCTGATTCGATCTTGTCAACAACTTAGATAAGATGACTAGGGTTAGAGGTTCTTAAGTTGACGGTTTACGAAACACTGGTTACCAAGAGATCATAATCAGTTCTTTAGCCTAGTTAACCTAGTTTTATGAGCATGTGTGAGAGATGTGATGTACTAAATTGGTTTATCACCTAGACATTGTAAGTTAAAATCATGTATAATGGTTATGATGGAATTTTCACCTAGACTTATGATATGTTTAAGTTAGCCTAAATATGATCTTATTTTTCTGAGCACCCTTTAAAAACCATTATTGAACACTTTAGCTAGAGAAAAGTAGCGTACGTTTAGCTCTAGTGTCCCTAAGAGTTTACACTGTGAGTTCCATGTAGAGTTTGGGGTCGTGCGTAGGAGCAAACTCCAGTCGGAGAGTGTTTGCATAGAGCTTTGATAAGGTGAATAGGGGAAGTAGTTCATAGTAAATGGGTGAGGGATATATGACAATACATCCCACGGTCTCTTCCATTAGATTGCACAGTGAGATTCCTATAATGCGCCTACATGTGTGTCCTGGAAAGACCTTACCAATTGAAGGGTTGTATTATAGGATTCAAAATACCGTGAACTCCATATATGGATAGGATCTTTTAGATCAGTTTTCACATTGTCTTTCTACTTTCGGGAGCATAATGATTCTTATCTCTGAGATCTGAAAATGGAGAGTTACACTTACAAGAATTACTAAGTTATTAGTATATTCTTGACTAAAGAAGCGATAACTAACTACTATAGGAATATGAGATATTCAGGAGTTAGCATTTGGTCAAGATTGTCGTGGTTCAAAGGAGGAGTAATCGACTACCCTCGATAGAGGTTATTCTAAACCTTTGAAATATCGTTGCAAAACATAATAATGATGGGTACATTATTAATATTTGCTAAATTAATTGGTTCTTAAAGGATTATAGTTTTTCACTAAATAGAGTATGTTTTATTTTTCAGAATGAATAGCTTAATAGTACAAATCTTAGATTCCGAGAAACTTAACGACAATAATTATGAGACTTGGAAATCAAACCTAAATACAATACTAGTCGTAGATGGTTTAAGGTTTGTCTTAGCTGAGGAACGTCCTCAAGCTCCAGCCTCAAATGCTAACTAAAATGTTCGAGAAGCTAATGAAAAGCCACGTGTCTATATTCTTGCCAACATGTATGATGTTTTGGCAAAGAAACATGAATCCTTAGCCATGGCTAAAGAGACTATAGATTCATTGAGGGGGATGTTTGGTTAGCCTTCATGGTCCCTCATACATGAAGCAATTAAGCACATTTACACCAAGCAAATGAAGGAAGGGACCTCTATTAGAGAACATGTTTTGGACATGATGATGCACTTCAATATCGCATAAGTAACTGGTGGTCCCATCGATGAGGGAAATCTCGTAAGCTTTATTTTAGAGTCTCTTTAAAAGAGTTTTGTACCATTTCAAACAAACGCGTCTCTGAATAAAATAGAGTTCACTCTAACCACTCTTCTAAATGAGCTCCAATGATTCTAAAACCTTATAATGGGTAAGGGAAAGGAAGTGGAAGCAAATGTTGCTACCACAGAAAAAGAGTTAGTGGGAGGATCATCCTCAAAGACTAGATTTGGACCTTCACAAATGAAGAAGAAAGGAAAAGGGAAGACTCCTAAGAATAGTAAGGGAAAGAAAGTTGTTAAAGGTAAATGTTAGCACAACAACCAAAACAGGCATTGTTTAAGGAATTGCCCAAAGTACCTTTCTAAGTAGAAAGTTGAGAAGGAAGCATTAGGAAAATATGATTTACTAGCTATTGAAACGTGCTTAATGGAATATGATACTTCAAACTGAATACTAGCTTCAGAAGTCTTTAATCATATTTACTTCTCATTTCAAGAAACTAGTTCTTAAAAAAGCTTGCAAAAGACGAAATCATCCTCAAAGTTTAAAAGAAATGAGGTTGTTTAGGCTGAAGTAGTGGGAGATCTAAAGTTGTTTTGATAGATATATCATGCTTAAAGATGTTTTGTAAGCTTCTCAAACTATTGAGAAATTTTATATCCATCTCTTGTAGTTCATAACAAATGTATTGAATATATTTTTAAATTATGAACCGTTCATCTTTCTAGATAATAAATTTAGTTTTGTTCTACTTATAAACAACTTATATAAGGTAAGACTAACTAAAGCAAAATTAGTATTTAATACTTAATTATCTAGTATAAAAGACAAGGTTTCTTCTAATGCTCATATATGGTACTAAGATTTGGTCACATAAATCTCAATACGATTGGGAGATTGGTTAAGAGTAGACTTCTAAATTAGCTAGAAGATAACTCTTTACCTTCATGTGAGTCTTATCTTAAAAGAAAAAAATGACCAAAAGAACTTTTACTGGAAAAGATCTTGGAGCCAAAATTCCTTCAGAGCTTGTACATTCAGACCTTTGTGGAACAATGAATGTCAAAGTTCAAGAAAGGTATGAATATTACATCAATTTTGTTTATGATTATTTAACACTTGGTCATGTTTACCTATTGCATCACAAGTCTGATTCTCTTGAAAAGTTGAGAATATAATACTAAGTTGAGAATCAATTAGGTAAAACTATAAAGATATTTCGATCAGATCGAGGTGAAGAGTATGTGGACTTAAGATTCCAAGACTATTTGATAGAACACGAAATCAAGTTACAACTCTCTGCATCTAGTATGTCTAAACGAAAATGTGTGTTCAAAGAAGAAACTGAACCTTGTTGGACATGGTTTGCTTTATGATAAGCTTTGCTCTTTAATCCTTAAGAAAATATAAAGAATTTGTATCGACAAATTCTTAGAAGAAGACCTCTTCAGGAAGTATCAAACCACGTAGTGTATTAATATTAAATGGGATTTCCAAAGACGTTACATATAAACCTAGTTCATCCACTAGAGTAGTTGATAAACCAAAGAACCCAGTTAGTCATATCCTTCTCAAGAGTTGAGAGTGCCTCAAAGTAGTGGGAGGGTTGTTCATCAGCCTGACCATTACCTGGTTTTATTGAAAACCAAATCATCATACTTGATGATGGATTAGAGGATCCATTAACTTATAAAAAGGAAATCAATGATGGATTATTTATCTGAAGTCAAGAAATGGCTAGCTATGCAATTTCAAATAAGAGATTTGGAAATGCGCAATGTGTTCTCAGGATCCAAATTGTTTGGAACAACAAGAACAAAATATTAACTAGTCTAAAGCATCTTATATATACAAAATGTTGTCTACATATAAAATGCAGGATTCCAAAAGGGATGGATTATCCTTGAGTATATTCTAAAATTGTTTAAGAAATCAAAAGACTACATGCTTGTGTATAGTGCTAAGGATTTAATCGTTACTGGATACACTAGTTTTGATTTTCAAAGATGCTAGAAACTTTACATCAAAATCAGTATTTACTCTATATGGAGGAGCAGTAGTGTAAAGAAGTGTAAAGTAAAATTGTACTACCTTATCTGAGTAATTGTGCATAGTAGCGACGTTGTAGTAACCTCGATTCTTGTTGAGCAAATCATGACTGTTTGGTTTACAAAGTCCTTCATGGCTTAAGTGTTTGAAGGTCACCTAATAGTTTAAGTCTACGAAGTTTTTGTGCTATGAAAACTGGGAGAGTATTTGGATGTATGTCATAGTTTATTGTATTCATATGCTTTTTGTACTCATATGAGTAATGTGAGACCCATTTTTAATTTGAGTAAGGATGTAAAATTCGACTAAGTATTAAGAAGTTGCCATTTGAATAAATCCGCTGAAAGGATTAAGCGATAAAATATTTTATGGTTAAGTGTACTTTTTTGCGATTAAGTGGGTAGTTCACGAAAGAAGTTGTGCGATAAGAAAAGAAAAGTCTTTGTGTAAGTTAAAAAGTGAAAGTTTTGATAGTGTTAGACTAGGCATTTTAGGTGGTTTTCGTGGGAAAAACCAAGTGTTTCGCGGAGAAGAAGCCTGAGAGGAAGCCTTGGATTTTAAGTTCGCGATAAGAGTTCTATGCGAGTAAAAGTTGGTTAGTTCGTGTGGAAGGTTTTTTATAGTAAAAATATAACCACGTGATAAGGTTATTCGTAAGAAATGGTTGAAGTTATTCGCGGTTTGGGTTAGGCAGAAAGGAAAGTCTGGCAAAGAAAATGTCAAATCTGATTTGACAGGGGTTAACGTATAAGATTAAGAATTTTAAGCATGGCTAGGGTGAATATTAAATTTACATATGTAAAGTTTAAGCAGAAGCTATCGAACAGAGAAGAATTTATGCATGACTAAGTTAGTTTAAGGGCTCTTTTATAAGAGGATTTGGGTAACTAAGGAGGAGATGATGAGAGTTTTGTTGAAATGTTGAAGTGCTGCTGGTTTAGCTACGCGAGAAGAAGATGAAGGACTTCTTTAGTAAAGTTTTGTGAGTGCTTTTCTCTCAAATTAATTTATGTTAAAATTTTTATTATGATTTCTCTTTACTGATTTGAAAGAAGAATTCAAATGAGAATTTTTCAAAGAGATTTCTATGAAAAGTTATGTATTGAAGCATGATTTATAATGTTAAAGCTTGATTTGATGATTATGATTTCAATACTATGTTTTCTTGAGTTGATGCTAACTTTTATGTGCACATAAAGAGTCAAGGCCACCATGGGGCATACGAGCTACATGATGATAAGAAGCTGGCTTATGCGTTAAAAGTAGCGTAAAAAGCTTAGCAGCCTAAACAACAAGGACGAATATGTATGTTCTTGGATGCTGTTGATACAGTAGTCAAAACGCTAGGCAATGAAACCAAACGTAGACAACGATTTAGGATTCTTGGCAATATGAAATGATTTGTTAAGCATAAAGAAAGGATTATGTGAAGTGAAATGATTTGTTGGTATCTTTAAATGATTTGATATTATTTTTGCGAAATGATTATGAAAAGGTATTGCGAAAAGGTTTTCATAAAACCTCATTAGTCTTTTAGACTTACATTTTAGAAATCTATCTTATAGAATCAGGGGTTTAGGCCAAGCAGAGAAGAAGGCTGAAAGATTTGTGCCGAGGTAATTCAAGGTGTTTTAGAAATGGTTAAGCATTGGTTATTTGCTCAAAGTATTGTAATAATGTATGAAACACATGTTATTAATAAAGTATATTAAGGATAGTATAATTATTAAGATTTTATGGTTTGTATTTTTTGGGAAATTAAGGATAATTATATATGTGTGTGTGTGTATAATTAAATGGATTTTTGGATTAAAAATAATTATATTAAGAAAATATAAATATTTAAGGATTATTTATTTTTTGGGAAGATAAAAAGAGATGATTGGATGGAGAAGTTAATGAAGAGAAAGAATGGGTTAATTTGTTATTTGAAAAATGGAAAAGAATAATAATAATAATAACAATAAATATTATCATTATTATTATATATAATTAACCCTCTTGAAGCGTGCAAAGAAAAGAAAGAGAACTATTCATCATCTTCTTCCTTCCTCACAAACTCTAGCTGCCCCCTTCACCATCTCCGATCTTCGCCATTGCGCATTGTCGTTTCTCTCTCCTTAACCGTGAACTTGAATCACAGAGCCATTTACACGTCTTCATCTCCGTCTACCAATAAACGTCGTGAGTCTCTCATCTTCCTGCATCGCACTCCACTGCACGCAGTTGCATGTGGACTCCGGTCTCTCTTCGACGACAAAGCCTCCTTCCCCAGTAGTTGTCGAGCAAGCCAACACCTAAACGATTCGAGTTGTTCTTCCCAATCCAAGCCGTGCGTTTTCACACGAGCTACAACCAAACGAACCCCTCTTTCTTGAGTTTTTTCAGAGTCGCTTCCTTGTAGTGAGTCAAGTTGAGAAAATTTCTTACTTTTTGGTAAGTTTTTTTTGGGTTTATGTATACCCATCAAACGATAATTATTGGTTTAAGATAAATTCACAATTTGATTAAGTTGGATTATTTACTTGAAGGTTGACTAATTGTCATTGGAGGATTTGAGCTTTGCAATTTTTCCATTCAATGTTGTGTTGGATTCAACCTTAGTCTCGAGGACTAGGTAAATTGGGAGGAATTGACTGTGAACCAAGGAATTGTTAATTTAGCTAATCTCGAGGTAAGAGATTCTACTATGAGACCCTTGACATTATGTTTTCCCTTATTATGCATTATTTGATATTAGGGATGATTTATATTGATAGCTACATAGACAACCGTTATGTATGACTGAGATATGTGATGACCATGATATGTTATGAATGAGATATATTATGGTTGAGATACAGTATGATTGAGATATAATATTTATGTTATGTTATATGTATAGCCTATGGTGTTCTGTTAGCTTTGTCTGTTAGAGTCGTATAATATGGGTGTCCCTCGGGATCACCACCTACTTATGCCTGTGTGGCTAGCTTTTATGTGCGATTCAACGGGATCACTTACAACCCGACTCTCTTTCAGATGATTCCTTCAGGTTCACTGAAAGCCCAGATGAGTCCCTACGAGATCACTGGATAGAGTGCGTTCGAGAGCACACTAGTTATGCAGTACTTTCTTACAGGACTCTAACGGGAAGTTTGTTGGGATTTATGTCCTAAAACTCGTTGATTGTAAATATAATCCATTGACCGTTATTAATAAAGTGTTATTATTGTAATAATTGTTATTGATTAAATTATTAGTTTTGTCTTAATAACCCAAATCCAATAAAGTAACATCCTAAGCTGTTTAATGAGTCTTGAACAGTATGTAGAGACATACAGGGATCAATGTTCAAGATCAACTTAAACGGTCTATAGTATAGGGATAAGGCTGGATACCTTATCCTGGTAACACTATTGATACAACTCACTTTGTATTTGATACAAACGCAATGATCCAACGCGTTTGTGTGGTTGGCATGTGAGTGCAGGTATCCTATGCAATGGGTTTGCATAAGACCGGATCGCGAAGTAGTAACCACTAGATGTAACTCCGTTAACTAGTTAGGTTTCTATTTCACTAGGATGACCTAGGTAACTTAGTCTTAATCTTGAGTGTGTTATGAACTCCTGTTCGCGAGTGATTGTCCTTTGATTTGAATGGGTGAGAGTGGCCAGATCGCCGACTAAAAAAGCTTATCATTTTGGGGACAAGACCGAGTGGAGAGCTGGGAACATAATTACACAAGATGGAATTCACTCATTCCGTACTTTAGGGTAAGTAGATGAGTGTTACCTTAAATGGTGTCTCCAGATCTTGAATAAAGGACACTACCCTCTCTTCTTTATGGTACGAGAGGGGTTTCTGTTTATTGGTAGGACCATAAACAGGTTGTTCATTGGAGGAGCACTGGTATTTAAGGATTAGAGGTAACCTAGGGGTAAAACGGTAAATTGACTCAGCTGGTGTTACGAACACTCGTGAAGGACTAACTTACTGTTATTGGTCTATATCCGTGGACACAGAAATATATGTACAGTGAGAAGAGTTCCGATGTGAGTCTTTAGTGGAGTGTACACACAGTTAACGAATATTGATTAATGTGGTTAACGAGTTTAGCCAATTAATCTCATATCGTTGTAGCTTCTGATCTGTAGGTCCATTAGGTCCCCTTTCTAGCTTGTAAAGGGTAATGAGATTTATTTATATTGGTTGTAATTTGAAATTTTAAAAATTACTTTGGGAATTAGTTTAATGTATAATATAAAGCTTGTGAAACTTTATTATATAAATTTAATTTTGGATATGATTCAAAATTAATTTCTGAGAGATAAAATATTTGAATGACTTCAAATATTAATTTAATGTGAATTGAATTCATATTAAAATTATTAATTATGAGAGAAACTTATATTTGAATATGATACAAATTTAATATAAGATATTTAATTTAGCTATTAATTAATTAGAGAATTCATTAATAGTTTAGTTTTATTTAATTAAATTTGATTTAATTAAATTTATAAAATATTGCAGAGATATTCATTCAAATAAGATTTGAATGAAATATTAATTAAATGTGATTTAATTAATTATATTAATATAAATATATAAGATATTGGAAACATATTCATTCAAATAAGGTTTAAATGAAATATTAATTAAATCTGATTTAATTAATTATTAACTAATTGATTAATTGTTAATTAATTAGTAAATTTGATAATAGAATCTCATGGTTCTCTCCTACTCATTTTCCTATTCCAAGAAGGAAAGAGAGTTATAAATATCTAGAAGAAAACAGTTTTCTTCAACTAACCCAAATTCATCAAGAAAAAAATTTAAGGCGTTTTCTCTCTGCAAAAGGAAAAAATGTTTCTCTCAAATATTTCTAAACCTTTTTTCCATCCCAATTGGTTCCCACAAACCAATCTCATCCCGAGGATAGGAAGGTCTCCGACGGGTGGTGTCCCCAATTTGGTGATTTGTAGATTCAAAGACGTCATTGAAAGTAATTTCTCTGTATTCTTTAATTTAAAAGCATGTTTAAAGTTTATTTAGAATTTTGATTCTAAAATTTTTCCAATGTTTTGGTATTTTAAGATTCCTAAATTAATTTGAGTAACGGTTCTTTAAATTTTTCCGCTGGCTTTTATCCCTTCAAAGTTAACAGACACGTAGCAGGACTAGTAGTTGGTCCCTTAGTGAGTATAAATTTATACTCACTCTTTCTACTTTTAATTTTTCAGGCAAAGGTAAAGGTAGAAGCAAGCTGGCAAATGACAAGAAGTGACTGTAGTTTGTCATAAGGGACAGCTTATGTTTTCTTCCGCATTTATGTTTTCAGTATTTGATTTACATAAATTTATTTCAGAACTCATGAATACTTTTAGATATTTTCTATCTATTTCAAATGGGACCCAAACTAGTATTTTATTTATTATTATTATATATGTATGTATGTATATATATATATATATATATATATATATATATTTCTACATACTTTACTTATATTTTATAAATGCATATTTGAAGCATTTCCTTTAAAATTTGGTATTTTCTTTTATTTTAAATAAAAAGTCTTTATTTTTTTTTAGTGGTAATGACCTCAGCTTAGTATAGAGAGTTGGGTCGTTACATCTGCATTGAATATCGAACCAACATTTTATCGATATTGGTTGTCTGAGACAGTGCTAGCGTTTTGTTCTTACGATCCCTTATGATTTCCAAGAACATACTTTGCCTCTCCTAAATCTTTCATTTTGAATTGGGTTGCTAGCAAAATTTTAATGACAATTAAGTATCCTACATCATTTCGAATGAGAAAGATATTGTCCACATAAAGTACTAAGAAAACTACTTTAACTTTGGTGATTTTCTTGTATACACAAGGTTCATCAACTGTTTGGTCAAAACCGTAAGATTTGATCACATTATCAAACCTAATGTTCCAAGATCTGGATGTTTGTTTTAACCAATAAATGGATTGATTCTGCTTGCAAACCTTTTGCTTCTGACCTTAGGTTATGAACCCCTCAAGTTGACTTAAAGATACTCTCTTCAAGATTGTCATTCAGAAAAGCAGTCTTGACATCAATTTGCCATATTTCATAATCATAAAATGTAGCTATGGACAAGAGAATTCTTATATACTTTAACATAGCAACAAGGGAAAAAGTTTCCTCATAGTCAACCCCTTCCCTTTGGGTATACAATTTTGCTACAAGTCTAGCTTTGAAGGTCTGTACCTTTCCAACTGAATATCTCTTTCTCTTATAAATCCATTTGCACCCTATAGGTTTCACCCCTTTAGGTACATCTACAAGCTCCCATACTGAATTGAAGTACATAGACTACATTTCAAGGTTCATAGCTTTGACCCATATGTCCTTGTCTACATCGTTCATTATCTGTTTATAGGACAATAGATCTTCAACGGTTAGATTGTGATACAATCCTCTAACTGCGTTGAGGCATTCTCAACAATTGAGAAGGATGAGGCTAACCAGACGCGTTGGCTTCATCAACTCTTGATGAGGGACCAACTTCATTAACAAACCTTGTTGATTCATTAGTAGCTTCATTTAATACTAATTTTCTTCATGTTTTATGATCTCTTATGTGGTCTTCTTCCAAGAAAGTAGTATTTGTTGATACAAACACTCTATTTTCTGGTGGATCAAAGAATAGACCACCTCTCGTTTCTTTATGGTAACCAAGAAATTGGCATAATTCTTAACAGGGTTTCAACTTCTTCGAATTTGTCACTAACACGTGTGCTGGACAACCCCGAATTCCGAAGTGAGTCAAACAAGGTTTACGTCCTCTCTATAACTCGAAAGGTGTTTTACAAACACTCTTCGAGGAAATATTGTTCAAGATATGAACTGCAGTCTCTACTACATACCCCAAAAACTAGGTAGGCAATTGAGTATAGCTCATCATTGAACGAACCATGTCTAACAAGATTTTATTTCTCATTTCTAATACACCGTTTTGTTGAGGTTTACTAGGTGCTGAGAGTTGTAATTGGATTTCATGTTCTATCATATAGTCTTTGAATCTCAGATCCATGTACTCTCCACCTCGATCAGATCGAAGTATTTTAATCTTTTTACTTAATAGATTTTCAACTTCGGCCTTATACACCGTGAAGTTTTCAAGAGTTTTCTACTTATGTTCCATTAAATATAAATAACCATACCTTGAATAATCATCTATAAAGGTGATGAAGTATTCAAAACCTCCTCTAGCTTTTACATTCATCAAACCACAGAGGTCTGAATGTACAAGTTCTAGGGACTCTTTGGCTCTATAACCTTTTCTAGAAGAGCTCTTTTAGTCATCATTCCTTCAAGACAAGATTCGTATGAAGGTAATGAATCATCTTCTAACTCATTTAGAAGTCCATTCTTTACCAATCTTCCGATCCTGTCGAGATTAATGTGACCTAATCTTAAATGTCAAAGGTAGGTATTGTTCTTAGGAGAAATTCTTAGCCTTTTATTTTGAGTATTAGTAGTTTTAAACATCTCATGATTTAAAATTGTTTTCTCTTCTTTAGTTTTTAATACATACAAGTTGTCTTCAAGCTTAGCCGAACAAATATGTACATCATTCTTAGAAATGAACACTTCATTTAAACAAAAATTAACTTAGTACAATTATTCAATAAGTAAAGAAACAAAAATTAAGTTCCTCTTAATCTTAGGAACTATGTTCAAGTTTCTAAAAACAAGAATTTATTTCTAAAAAAAACAACTTGGCATCTTCCACTGCATGAGCTAAAATGACGCCTCCCGTTCCAATCTTGAGCGTCATCTTATCCTCTTCGAGCTGCTGGAAGGAACTAGTTTCCTGTAAAGAAAAGCAAACATGATTAGTGGCTCCTGGATCAAGTATCTAGGCCTTTTGGTCATTTTCCACCAAACAAGTTTCTAAAAGGAGTAAATCATATTTATCTTCCTCTTCCTTCTTTTTCTCAACAAGGTATTTGGAGCAGTTCCTCTTCCAGCCATCCACATTGTAGTGGAAGCACTTCCCCTTGTCGGCTACCTTAATCTTTCCTTTGCCCTTAGGAGTAGCGGCAACAGGATCCTTCCCCTTCCATGTTTTCTTCTTCTAGATTTTCTTTGACCCAAGGAATGAAGGTGCAGACTTAGCTCCAAAGGATGAACTCTTCTGAAAACTCATAGAGTGGGCAACATTTGCATCTCCTTCTTTCTGTCCCTTATTTTTTCATAAGAAACTAGAAAGGTTGCAACTCATTTAGGAGGGTAGTCATGTTGTACTCTATCTTGTTCATCACCACATTATTACAAAATATAAGGAAGCTCTTCGAAAGAGATTCCAATATAAAGGACACTTGACTCGTCAAGACCGCTCCGTTCATTTCTGCCACATTAAACTGAACCATCAAGGCAAGACACATGTTCTCTAACAAATTGGTCCTCTTTCATATGGGCATTATAAACGTATTTAATGGCCTCCTCTCAGATTTGAATGGACAGTTACCTAAACATCTCCTAGAGGGAGTCCATAATCTGACATGCAGTGACCATTGACTCATGTTTCTTGCTCAGTACATCAGACATACTGACCAAGATATAGACAAGGGCCAATCATTGGCCTTTGTCCAGCAATCGTATGCATCCCTGACAGTCTGGACTGCATTTGGAGCAGGGGAAGGAGGACATTTCTCTATTAAGACGAAGCGTAGATCATCGACTCAAGAATCATATCCAAGTTTGCCTTCCACGTCGCATAATTCTCGCCGGTTAATTTTTCATTTTTCAGTAGTTCGATGATTGAAGAAGACATGCTGAAATATCAAAGAGTTGACCGTATTAGTTATCTTTGTCTTAACCCATTACTCAAAATTATCCAATCAATTTAGCAAATTCAAGCAATCAAAAAACCCTAATCAAACAAATGATTTAGTTTTTGCAACGATACTTCAAAAGTTTAGAGTAACAGCCACCGAAGGGTGATCAACTACTCCTCTCCTAAATTAAGACAATCTCAGCTAATTACTAATACCAGAATAACTCTTCTTCCTATAGTTCTTAGCTACTGTTATTCGGTCAAGGATTCATTAAATAACTCAATTCATTCTGTAAGTGTGATCCTACCATTTTCAGATCCCAGCGGTACGCTTCAACAGGCTATCGAAAGGAAAGACAACTATTGAAAATTAACTTAAGAAACTCTGTCCATTTCTGGAGTTTGTGTTGTTCTGACTTTTATAATCAGACACTCCGAAGTAAATCTTACTTGTTTAATGTCTCTGAATCTACAAAGTAAATCTCCAAATTCGAACACCACCCATCGAAGACATTCCTATCTTCTATGATGAGAATGGTTTGTGGGAACAAAATGGGATGGGAAAACGTTTAGAGATTTTTTTAGAGAATGTCTTTTGTATAAAAGCAAAATTATTAGTTATATTTTTTTGTTAGGAAAAACTATTTTTCTTCTATATATTTATAACTCTCTTTCCTTCATGGAGTAATTAATCAATTAGTTAATAATTAATTAAATCAAATTTAATTAATATTTCATTTAAATCTTATTTAATGAATATCTCTCTAATATCTTATACTTTTATATTAATCTAATTAAATAAAATAAAACTAAACTATTAATTAATTCTTCAATTAATTAATATCTAAATTAAATAACTTATATTAACTTAAATTAAATTTGAATCATATCCAAATATAAGTTGCTCTCCTAACCAATAATTTTAATATGAATCCAATTCACATTAAATTAATATTTGAACTCATTCAAATATTTTATCTCTCATAAATTAATTTTGAATCATATCCAAAATTAAATTTATATAATAAAGTTTGATAAATTTTATATTATAATGTATCACTATACATTATACTAATTCCCAAAGTAAATTTGAACATTTCAAATTACAACCAATATAAATAAATCTCATTACTCTTTACGAGCTAGAAATGAGATTTAATGGACCTACACATCAAAAGCTACAACGATATGAGATTAATTGGCTAACCTCATTAACTACATTAATCAATATTAGTTAACTCTGTGTACACTCCACTAAAGACTCACAACTGACTCTTTTCACTATAGATTTATTTATGAGTCCACGAATATAGACAAATAACAGTAAGTTAGTCCTTCACGAGTGTTCGTAACACCAGCTAGGTCAAAATACCGTTTTACCCCTAGGTTACCTCTAATCCTTAAATACTAGTGCTCCTCTAATGAACAACCTATTTATGGTCCTACCAATAAACAGAAACCCCTCTAGTGCCATAGAGAGGGTAGGGCCTTTTGTTCAAGTTCAAGAGATACCATTTAAAGGAACACTCATCTACTTACCCTAAAGTAGGGAATGAGAGAATTCCATCTTGTGTACTTATGTTTCCAGCTCCCCACTCGGTCTTGGTCCTAAAATGATAAGATTATTGAGTCGGCGATCTAGCCACTCTCACCCATACAAATTAAAGAAAAATTCCTCGCAAACAGGAGTTCATAATACAGTCAGGATTAAGACTAAGTTACCTAGGTAATCCTAATGAAATAGAAACCTAACTAGTTAACAGAGTTACATCTAGTGGTTCTTATTTCAGGATCCGATCTTATGCAGTCTCATTGCATAGAATACCCTCACTCGCATGTCACCTACACGAACACATTGGATCATTGCGTTTATATCAAATACAAAGTGAGTTGTATCCATAGTGTTACTAGGATAAGGTACCCAGCCTAATCCCTATACTATAGACCCTTTAAGTTGATCTCAAACATTGATCCCTGTATGTCTCTATATACTGTTCAGGACTCATTAAACAACTTAGGATGTTAGTTTATTGGATTTGGGTTATTAAGACAAAACTAATAATATAATCAATAATAATTATTACAATAGTAACACTTTATTAACAATGGTCAATGGATTATATTTACAATTTACTAATTTTAAGACATAAATCCCAACATCTAGGACGACATGCAGGCAGATCATAGAAATCTCATAGTGCAACCTAATGGAGGAGACCGTAGGATACGTTGACATATGTCCTTCTCCCACTTACTACGGACATTTCCTCTATTCATGTAACACCCCGAACTCTAGGAAATTTATTTAAACGGATTTCTCTATTTATTTTATTTATTTTCTTTTGGTGGGATTAAACTAATGGGAAAGAAACAAAATGAAGGAGGAAAAGATAATAATAATAATGATATTATTATTGATTATTTATTTTTATTATTTTATTATATTATTATATTGTTATTATTATTATTAAATAAAGCAAAAGAAAAAGGGGGGAAATTAAAATTTTCCCCCCTTCTTCCTCACAGCTCCCCCCCCCTCCATTTTTCTTTTCATTTCTTCTTTTATTCTCTTCTTCTTTTCTTCCGTTCAGATCCGCGGCAGCCCCACCAAATTTCCTCTTCCTTTCTTCTTCTCTGATCGCCCATCTCCGCCTTGTTCTCGCACAGCCGTCCGTTTCGCACGCCCAGTCGCCGACGGCCATTGAACGAAATGCAGCAGACCATCCCAGTTCGCAAAACTCAGCTGCGTCGGGGTTCATCCGCGCCCGACTCCGTTTGTGAAGCCCAGCCGCCGTCTGCCCAGATCTCCCCCTTTCCGTCCGTCCGACGAAACCAGCCCAGCTGCACACTCGATCGGCTGCGTCTGCCTCCATCCGCGAAGCCGACCTCTTCTGTCTTCTCCCAGCCGCGGATCCGACGTCCATGTTGTAAGTTCATTGGTAAGAAAAATCTTGGGTTTAATGGTATTGCTCTTAGTTAGCCTAAGCTTCAAGGTTGCCAATTGATTGAGTATTGTTTGATTTAAGGTGATTTTTGGGAGAAAATTTGGGGTTTTTGTAGTGTTGTCCTAGCTAGCATAAGTTATAAGGTTGATTAATTATTCGGTTGTTGTTTGATTAAGGTGGTGCTCGAATTTTTAAGTTTCGGAGCGAGCCTCATTGGAAGTGTTGCTTCATTCGAATTGGGTAAGTTGTGAATTTCGCATTTGAGTTGATTTTAAGTGAATGATGTTGTTAGAGAAAATGTTGAGTACTTATCTTAATGTTTAGGTTGTTCGCGGTTCTCAGTTCGATCAAGGAAAATTTAGTAATCCTTAAAGTAAGGGACTTTCTACTGGACTCAAATAAAAAAATATTTGGATGTATTGGCTGCATAGATCGTACTGTTATATTGAGTATGGATAACGACCATGATGTGTATGTTTGAATGTAGACTTGTGGTTGAATGTATGTTATGACTGTCTGGTTATGTATATGCAAAATTGTAAGGATGTGGGAATGACTGAACCTTGTAGATGCGGCTCATATAAGGTGTGGCTTGAACTGGTAGATGGTTGTGTAAACCGAATATACGATATACAACTATGGTAGTGTTATTGTGAACGGAAGAGACATCATGGTAGTTCCATTGTAGACTGAAATGAATGTTAGGATTATTTTAGTTGTTGACTGATGTGTCGATGTGTTTCTTGACTGACCTTAGGTTAAATTGGAATGAAATGATTGTTTGAAGTTAAGTGGAAAGTTTACGTGATGAGGACGTTTGACTGGGTTGTATATTGACTGTTAAGATGTACAGAAGGGACTGAGGGGTAAATTATTAGTTTCCTAGTGGGTAGTTACCTTGCGAGTGTCCTACGGGATTATCACCCTTTGAGCATCCTTTGGGAGCACTAGACTGATATGTGCATCCTTCGGGAGTACTAGACTGATACGTGCATCCTTCGGGAGCACTAGACTGATATGTGCATCCTTTGAGAGCACTAGACTGATATGTGTATCCTACGGGATCACAAGACTGTGACTGTGCAGGGTACCCCATAGGAAATTAATAATTTATTTTCCCTAACAGGACCAGTAGTGGGTCTCTTACTGAGTATATTAATACTCACCCTTTTTATGTTTAACTTTTCAGGCAAAGGTAACACGAGGGGCAGACCGACGAGGGATAAGAAGGAATCGTGATTTGCCTTATAGGACTATCTTCTAATTGCTTCCGCTGACGGTTTGAAAATATTTTGATTTAACTAAGTTTACAAATAGTTAAATTTTTTTGTAAACAGCATTTGAAATTTTGTATTTTGGAAATAGGGCCCGATTAAATTTTCCTTCGTTTTCTTACGGTTTCAACTGAATCTTGCTATGTCTTTTGTCAACAAACTGTTTTGTGTTAAAGTAACAACTTAGATTAGATGAGAAAAATCTGGGTCGTTACAATTCACCTTGTTATTGACCTATACAAACACTTTCCAAAGGGAAGTCGGGCCCAGGATGACAAGAAGTTGAGTATGGATCTCACGTGTGAACTCTTAGGGACGTGAGAGCTAAAAATTGATATACCATATATATCATGTAGTCGTACGGGGAAAGATTAAATTACTCATAACGGGAAAGGATCGGAGACGGTATCGAGTAATCTTTATCGCCTCCCAGGAGAAGATGCTTGGGTTTCGAGTAGGAAAAATCGACCTTTATGTTACTGTTTTCTAATTGCTTAAAGGTTTATGTTTTCACATTATGATTTGTCGTTTACTGTTTTAAGGTTTTACACATTACTGTTGCAAAGATTTATAAAAAGCTATTTAGAAAACTACCACTCACTGGACTCGTTTAGCTCATGCTTTCCAAAATGTTTTCCAAATTTTCAGGTAGAGACCGCGTGCTCGGAGTCTGAATCGTTACTATCTGTCTACTGAAGTGTTATTAGTCTTCAAACTTAGGTTGGGTTTTTAGTGTTGGGCTTTTTTTATGTAAATAAGGTTTCATGTTGTTTGTATAAACTTATCTAAAGGTTGTTTTAATTAAGTACAAATTATTTCAGTTATGTTTGTAAGTTACGTGTTTGATCTTTCGCTGTTGTTCATTGTTTTATCAGTTAAGGTTAAGTTAAGGGTCAACTGGTGTCGTTCTTGAAGTGGATGATATCGGTTGGTTTCATGCCACGTCTCAGGCCAAGCAAGTAGGTGCTCTGGGCGGGGTGTGACAATTACCATGTTAGCATGAGTAGAAATGTATGTCATATTTGGCTGAGTTCTACATGACTTACGTCATGAATTGTCGCATAATTTGATAATTAATTTTCATGAAATTAAAAGTATTACTATTACTTATAATCAACTTTGGTCGTACAACTTTGGTCATACTAAAGTTTGCTAGTAGTATGAAAATATGCAAATTCATTATTTATTCAAGACAAGAGGGCTTATACCCAAGTAGTCCTTAATAAGTGCTTATAAGGAGTTGTTTCCCTAGTTTAGCCTTGTTAATATAATCTTTAGGTTGAACAAAGATGTAGTGGAACCTTAAAAGTAGTCAGGGAATTATTGATATTTGTGTTCTAAATAAACAGTATGCTCTAGAGAGGAGTTAGCCTCGATAAGAGTTAAATGGATTGATGTATATTTTAAGGGAGATTAAGTTGAAACTTTGTTCGAGGGGCAATTTTTGGGAATGCTACCCAAATCCCACTTTAGATAAATAAGCAGACGATCATAAGTACATAGATGCAACTTTAAACTTATGAAAAATATTTTGAATCAAACATAGAATTTAAAATGTTTTGATTCTTGTTTTCGTATGACTAAATTAACCACTAGAAGATTAAAAGCTTTTGTAGTTGCATGTGGTCTTCTAATACATCAAGTGTATGTAACGATGATATTCCTTAATGGTAACTTGGAAGAGTCAAATTTCTCTATGGTCTTTAACTAGTTGTCTGGAAGTCTAATTGATAAGAAAAACTTTAACAACAATTTAGCAAACAATGTCTTGAGAAGTAAATTGTTGATATATATATGTGTTTCCTAAAAGTTGTTTGGAGTTGATTGTGTGATAATATGTTTGTATGTTGATGGAAAGATTTATGTAATACAAACATAAATGTTGGTAATGTTGGAATTTATGTCCTACAACTTGTAGATTGTAAATAAATTAATTTATGAGAGATAAAATATTTGAACATTTGAATGAGTTCAAATATTAATTTAATGTGAATTGGATTCATATTAAAATTATTGGTTATGAGAGAAATTTATATTTGAATATGATTCAAATTTAATTTAACTTAATTATAAGATATTTAATTTAGCTATTAATTAATTAGAGAATTAATTAATAGTTTAGTTTTATTTTATTTAATTAAATTAATATAAAAGTATAAGATATTAGAGAGATATTTTTTAAATTAGTAGAATCTCATGCTTTTCTCCTACTCCCTTTCCTACTCCATGAAGAAAATAGAGTTATTAATATCTAGAAGAAAACAATTTTCTTTAATCAATTGATCAATTAATGGAACTAATGATTTTGATTTTTTGCAAAATAATTTATCTCTAAACCTTTCTTTTTCTCATCTCAATTGGTTCCTACAAACCAATCTCATCCTAGAGGATAGGAGGGTCTCCAACGGGTGGTGTCCCAACTTGAAGTTTTAGTAGATTCAAAGGCATCAAACTAAGTAAGTTTTTCATTCTCTAATCTATAATTAGAAATCATGCTTAACTTTTAATGTATAATAAGAAAATTAGTTTCTATATTATTTTGTCAATGTATTGGTATTTTGGGATTTTAAAATTAATTTGAAAAATGGTTCTGTAAAATATTTCGCTGCCATGGGCTTTTATCGCTTTAGGTAATGCTATAAAGTTATCACATTCTGATCAAGTAAAAATTTATGTGAGACTAATGTGTGATGCTCTAAAGTATATTGAGAATGTTTTTATTTATGTGAATCACACATTGAACATTATAAAAGGAACTTGACAGTTTAATGGTGCTCTTGTAAGAACACCTTATGATGTTGGCCTTAATAAAAATAAATGAGATAGTGTTTCTCAATTTGAATATGCTAGGATTATAGAAAGTATATTATGTTTTTTATAAACTGTACAAGATTTGTTATTGTATATGTTGTGAGAAGATTGAGTATTTATATATACACATTATTTTGATTAAGATTATTTTATTGTTCTTCTTCATTTATTAAGATATCTTAAGGTTACAATAGATTTTGGTTTGCATTTTAATAATTGTCTATCATATTAGAGAGGTAAGGTATGCAAACCGGATAACCCATAATGATTAAGTAAGCTTTATCTTAGTAGATGTGTATTTTTAATAAGAAATGTACCATTATATAAGGACATTAGGATGAATGACATAGAAGCCTAATGGAAGATGTACCATTATTGGAGGGCCTCTTTACCAATATATCTTTATTAGGATTCATGTACGCTGTCATAGGTATTGCCAAGAATAGTGTGTTATAGCAAAAGAAGTCATTTTCGTCTGAAACATGCAACTGTGAAATGATAGTTAAATGAAAGAATTATCTTCTTGATGTATGTGAGGTTTGAGAGGAATTTTGTAGACCATCTCTCCAAAGGCCTAACAAGAAGAGTAATTCTAGGATTTTCAACAAGTATGGGACTCAAACATTTGATAGTCCATAGCCCTTTTCTAGGTGGTCTACTGCGGTAGGCTTGATGGTCCATAGCCACGTGTGGGTAGTCCTTAAATGGATGGATATGAAACTAAAACCATTGAAAATTCCATAGCCCTTCTATGGGTGGTCTTGGTATATTGGACTTGATGAGTAACTGTAAAATCTTCATAGCTCAGTTTTAACTGGTCTGTCTTTGACAGACTTGGTGAAGTTGGTCTTGATATGGACTAGATGTGAAATCTCCATAGCTCAGTTTTAAGTGGTTTACTGTGATAAACTTGATGAAGCAAGAAACGTGATTGTGAATGTGTGACTGCCGTCTATGAAAATGCTTAAGGATCTTTTTCTAAAACTTTCACATTGACTCGAGGTTCTATGCGCATTGCCTTAAATCTCATTTGAGTGGTCTATTGTAATAGACTTTAGTTCACGCTTGGGTTGAGAAAGTTGTGTTAACCTTGTGGGCATAACCGATTTAGCACCGAGGTCGCGCCGAATTTTGTTTTTAAGGCAGTGGTTCGACATGGCCCGACAATGATGATCAACATTTGTTTTTTTAACAATATTTGTAACTATTCCTTTAATTTAAAAGGATTGAACAAATAATATAGTATCATTTAAAAATAATTCATCATTGGAATATAATAATAATAATTCATCATAAGGAGTTCCATAAAAGGGGGAATGCATTAAGGTTTTCTTTGTGTGCATACGTTCTTTTAAGTTATTTAGTATCTATTAAGAGTTTTTTGAAAACCATGTCTCTTGTGGGAAAATTTGTGAGTGAATTAGAAATAAATGCGCCTGCTGAGAAGTACTACAAAATCTTCAAAGACCAAGTTTCTCATGTTCCCAATATTTCCCCAAACATAATCCAAAACGTTGAAGTTCATGAAGGGGATTGGGACACTCATGGTCATGGCTCTATCAAGATTTGGAGCTACACCATCGGTACGTATAAATTATGACCATAACTGCAACAATGACCACGGCCACAACCACACCTTTTTTTTTTCTCTCTCTAATTTTTACTAATTCATTTCCCTTTCTTTCATTCTTATGTGATTTTTGTTAAGATGGTAAGACTGAGGTTTTCAAAGAACAAGTGGAGTTTGATGACGAGAAGTTTGCAGTAACTTTAATTGGGTTGGAAGGAGATGTATTTGAGCATTACAAAGTTTTCAAGGGAACATATCAAGTTGTGCCAAAGGGACCTGAACATAGCTTGGCAGTTTTAATACTGGAGTATGAGAAACTCAATGATGGCTCTCCTTATCCTTACAAATATCTTGATCTTATGAATAACCTCACCAAGGACATAGAATCTCACCTTAAATAAAATATGATGTTGTATCTGTTTTCTGAGCTTCATCTTTCTCTCGCATGCAGTTGGATATGTTTGATTATGTTTGAGTCAAAAGGATTGTGGTTTGCTTTTCGAGTTCTGTTTCAAGAGTGATTTGAATATTTTTTTATTACTATGGTTCTTTTAAGTTATGGCTAATGTAAAAATATAATAAGGGTCATTCTCATTGTAAAATGGATGAAGCTCATTGTTATGCTTGCTTAAAAATATATATATATATATATATATTGTATGGTGTATTTGGATAATTTAGTTTTTTACTATTTTCTAGCTAGACACTAGCAGAAATTTTATATAGTTTTTTTTCCCCACGAATTATTGCTTCCATCTTCATAAATGCATTGAGAAAATGACAAATATAACATATGGGTATTTCAAATGCTATCGATCCCAAAGCGAGTCACAATTATGACTAATTTCAAGAAATAATTCATATTATGAAGTAAAATCGTGCAAGGGACAACGAAAGTTGGATATTCAAGACGTAAACACGTAGGATGCTACATATGATTTTTCAAGAATTAGCTAATTTTCACGATTCTAAAACAATTACAGGGGCGAATTTATTAAATGACGGGGACAAGGACAGTGCCCCTTCACATTATCATTTTTTGTATTTTAATAGTAATTTTGATGTGTAATATTACAATATATATTAAATTAAGTTTCATTTTACCTAAATTTTGGTTTTGCTGTAATTGTTGTGCCTCCACACAACCCTTTGGTTGTGAGTTCAAATCTTGTCTGCTACAACTCTTATCCTCAAATATTCTATTTCTTCCTAAATTTTAATAATTTTCCTAAAGGAATGTAATTTTTTAAAAAGAAGAAAAAAAATTCAACCCTATCTTATTTCCTAACTCTCATTTGTTATCTAACAATTTTTTTTAAAAAAAATGCAACAAAGTCGGTGATCCAAACTTCCACTCTCTCAACAATATTCCATAAAAAAATATTATTTTTTCTGGTTTTTTTTTTCATTTTTGAAGCAAATTTTAAATTCACATATTTACATTATAAAAAATCATGTGAAAATAAAGTCGATCTTTCTTTATTTCTACAAATGTAGCGAATGTTATTGGAGCATAAGCGAAACGTCGAATATTTTTTTAATATTTTTTAGTGTGTTTATTATATAGTGTCCAGTGATCTTCTATATAAAATTTCTGGATCCGTCACTGTTTCTACATGTTGAGTACTCCAATATCGTATCGTTTAATTTGATCCAAGAATTATAATTCACCTCTATTAATTAATTCAAAATGAGGAGTATGCTTGGGCTATTGGAATGATGAATAAGAATACAAATTTCCATAATGAAGAACAAAAGTGATTGACTATTTGTTGAGTTAAGAAGATAAGTAGCGAATTAGTACAAGTGAAGAGTAAGAATCTAATCTAAGCGGAGAAAAGAAAATGGAAATACATATATATATTTACCGCAACAATCATTTGGTTTAGGGTTTTTTTATAAATGCTTTGAAATTAAAAATAAAAGTGAATAACATATATTTGAGAATAAAGTTGTTGAGTGTCATGCCCGACAATTATAAAGGCTAACAGTTGTAATCCACAACCAAAATACTCGTTGCATTAAAATTTAATGAGATCAGGTCAATCGTTACGTTCCATCATCAATAAGAAAGAATGAGGTTTTTTCCTGCCTATTTGATGATTTCTTCTTACCCTTCAAAGTTCAAACCATTTGTCTGTGTTCTGAAAAAGAAGTATATTTAGGAAAGACTAACAATTTTATAATTATTACTTGTACAAATAATGTTCATACATATATATAAATAAAGTTTATCTAAACGGGTTTTGTCCAATTCTCTTTTTTAGAATTTTAGGCAGGAATGCAAGAGTTAGTAATGACTTGGAAGAAATCATTACTGTAGGAATAAAATATAAAATGAACCATACTTTTTTTATGGATTATAAGTCCTCCACGCTTTTGTTATGTATTAAGCTAATAAAACTTTAAAACAATTCATATCCGAAAATTCAAATTTTAGAAGCTGACAAGAAAGAAATGTCAACACAAACACTATATTGTTTAAGATTAATTATAATTCAAGTTTGATATATAAAATATAAATTTTTATTTGAATGGGTGGTTTTTGATGTGCTAATTGTCTATGGTTTACAAGACATGGGTGGTAGAGTTAGTAGTAACGTTAACTTGGAGGCTAGCATTATTGTAGGAATATAAAACAAATTTTGTTGTCAAAAGTCGTTCGCAATTATTATTATTTGCTTTTCAAAAGTTCAGAAAATCTAAAACCTAATCTTTTTTATATTTGTTTTATTATTAGTATTATTTATCTTTTGAGTCAATATCTCATTCTTCTAATCACTTATCAAAATCATCGAATCAATCAATTCTCTCTAATATTGGATTTCTTTCACATATTTAAATATACTACGCAACTAGCAAAATTTACAAAGTACAGTAAAATTTTCAATTTATTAGTTATCAATGTTTATTGTTTATAAAATCTGAAATTTTATTATGTTTTATAAATATTTTTAACATTTTTGTTTACAACAATTTTGTGATTTAAAATAATCCTCATTTTTGTTTATTAAAAAAAATTTGGTACATGTAGTTCGAGTTTTTTCACTGTTACTATCTTTGTATCCACACACACTTTTTTGGTCTTGAGTTTATAACTCAATTAATATAATGTCCCGAGTTTAGGAGGGAGACATGAATAAACCGGTATCACATATGAATGAGAGAAATCCTGAGCACATGAATTTAATGTTAAGAAAGACTTAAAAGAATTAAAAGTTACTACCTATACTAACAAGGTGCATCTTTCTTTTCGATGGCTCAATCATACGGACTCTAAAGTTAAGCGTGCTTAAGTTCAAGCAATTCTATGTTAGGTGACCTCCTAAGAATTTTTCTAGGATGCATGTGAGTGATGACAAAGCATGCTGAAAGGATTCGTGTTGGTTTGTGGGCACAACTTTCATTATAATAAGTCTTTAAGACAGTAAGAATGATGTTGATAGGTCACAGAAAAATATCGAAGATCCTAGTACGAATCCTAGACCTAGGGCATTACAATCAATCTCTGAAGTAATGCAGTTTTTGAAAAAAGCAAATAGTGCATTTATGTGACCACCCAGACTTTTCGGACTGACCGTCTAAGTCGTCAATTTGACACAAAACCGTTTGTTGACAAAAGACATAGCAAGATTCAGTTGAAACCGTAAGAAAACGAAGGAAAATTTTTAATCGGGCCCTATTTCAAAAATACAAAATTTCAAATGCTGTTTACAAAAAATTTAACTATTTGTAGACTTAGTTAAATCAAAATAATTTCAAACCGTCAGCGGAAGCAGTTTAAAGACAGTCCCTTATGGCAATTCACGAGTCCTTCTTGTCCCTCGTCGGTCTGCCCCTCGTGTTACCCTTGCCTGAAAAGTTAAACATAAGAAGGATGAGTATTAATATACTCAGTAAGAGACCCACTACTGGTCCCGTTAGGGGAAAATAAATTATTAGCATCCTATGGTGTACCCTGCAGAATCACAGTCTAGTGCTCCCGAAGGATGCACATATCAGTCTAGTGCTTCCGAAGGATGCACATATCAGTCTAGTGCTCCCGAAGGATGCACATATAGGGGATAATCCCGAAGGACACCCACAGGGTAACTATCCACTAGGAAACTAATAATTTATCCCCTCAGTCCATTTTAAACCTCTTTAAAATCATCCTCAATACAGTCAAATTTCCTTATCACATAAGCTCCCCCTTTAACCTCAAACAACCATATTATCCTAATTTCACTCAAGGACAGTCAAAACATATCACTACATCAGTCAGCAACATAAATAGCCCAGCAGTCACAACATACGCTAGACAACAAGTCCACGTCAATCCATACATACATATATAAATTTCATTCAGTCAAGCACAATATACATTAAACTTTCAGTCCACACCCAAACACACAGTATAACCGTCATCACTACTCAGTCCAGACATAACATTTCAGTCCATATAGTCAATACATCTTAATTCTTGTTATTGAGTCCAGTAGAAGTCCCTTACCTCACTTTTATGCAAGTTCTTCAATCGAGCAATTTCAAACGAATAAATTCCTAAACATAATCAAACGTAAAATTAACATCCTTCTAAATAGCTTCATCCATTCAATTCACCCATACGTAAACTCCGCAACTTACCCAAGAAGTGGAGAGACGACTCCAACGAAGCTTACGGTAAAACTCAAAGTCCCAATTCTTCAAATCTCCTATATTGCCTTCAAGAACAAACATCCAAACACCCAATTAAACAACATCAACTAATCGAGATTTCAGTTAAGACTCTTAAATCCATCAATTTCATCCTTACCCAATGAAATTTCAACGACGTAGCGGCAGCGGCACACAAGATTTGGGCAAACGACCTTGTGAAATCGATTTGGGCATGGGTCGGCTTCCAATCTGCGGCTAGAAGGAGACGCACGGTGGCTGGCCTCTTACAGAATGGAGGCAGATCGGCTCGGATCCGCGTCCGGCTTCGCGAGATGTGCACGCCAGCGGCCTTGTGGACGATACCAGCGACGGCGGACGGACTGCTGCACGCGACTGGCTGGGCTTCGTCTTCAGGTGAACGGAGAAGGGGAGACGCACGGCTCGGTCCTTGAGTTGGCTTGGTCGGACGAAAAGGGGAAAAGAAAACAGATCTGAGGAGGGGGGGTTTCGGCTGGAACCCTTCGCAGACGGACGGCGGCGTCGCGACGGGGCTGAGCGACGGGTGCGATGAGGCTTGGCGGCAGTGCGGTGCAGCTCGGCGGCGGTGAGTTTGAATGGAAAAGAAGGAGGAAGAGGTGGGGCGGGCGGCTAGGGTGTGGGGAAGAAGAAGAAGAAAAGAAGAAAAAAAATGGAGGGGGGGGGGGCTGGACACGCGGGGAGGAAGAAGGGGGAGAGAGAGAGAAAAAAAAATTTATTATTATTATTATTTTTTTATAATAATAATAATAATAATAATAATATAACTATTATTATATTAAAATTATTATTTAAAAACTCTCCTTCACTAATTATTATTTAAAAAAACTCCCCTTCACCAATCTTAATTGAATTAACACCCCCTACAATTTCTTAAAATCCTAAGAAAATTTAAGGAGTAGATTGAGAGGATTACCTCAAAATTTTGGGGTGTTACAATTTAAAATAGGGAAATTGTCAAAAATAATAAATTTGACAAAATATTTACAACATATAATCAATTGTTCAAATTCTATCAATAATAGACATTGATAGACACTGATATACTTCTATGAGTGACATTAATAGATAGTGATAGAAATTTATAAATTTTTATCATTGATAAAATCTAAAATTTTGCTATAGTTTGTAAGTATTTTAATTTATTTTTCTATTTTTAACGTGCCCTTTAAAGTAGTTAAAAAATTGTTTTAAAAAATAATATAAATAAACAAAAATAATTATTTTATATGAAGTAGTAACACAAATTGTTGACAAAAAAAAGATAGTGTAATTGAAACTCAATAGATATATTATTTGAAATATTATATATATAATAAAATTTATAATATATTCAAACGCTCCTTAAGTTTGAAAAACATTTTAAGACCATTTTATCCTTTTAATTACTAATAAGGATCATTATAATAAGTAATAATTTTAGAAATAACAAATAAGTATATACCCACCTTTTTAAAAAAAATGCAAATATAACAAAGTCTATCGCTGATAGACTTTTATGGTATCCTTGATAGACCAATACTAACAATGTGGTCTAACATATATTGCTATATTTGTAATTTTTTTAAAATGTTGCTATATATGCTAATATTTTAAAGGGATATTTTCAAAAATAGCAAAGTATTGAAATTATTTATAAAATATATCAAAATTCATCAAATTAAACTCTATAGGATCTCTTAAGTTTTTTGCTATATATTGTTAATATTTATACATATTTTTTCTTTTTGCTATTTAGGACAATTTCCCCATCTAAAAGCAAATTGTTATATTAGCAACTATGCACTTTTTAAAATATTTTTCAATCTTAAATTTGTTATTATTATCAAACTATCATTCAAGAACATATTTATTCTCCCACTTTTTAAACGGTATTCGGTGGTTTATTTAGAATAGTATATTAACAAATATATTACATACTTTTAGAATTTTGCAGACATATCAAAATTGTTATTCTTGAAAATATTTTTCATCTTAAGTTTGTTGTTATTCTTAAACTACTCTTCAAGGTATTTCTTCTCTCACTTTTTTTTAAAAACCTAGTAATTCTTTCTTTTATGTTCTGTGCCACTTGTTCTTTCTGGTTCTTTTTCATTGGTAGGTTTCAATTGGTTTCTAAAATTTGTAAGGACGTCTTCATTTGTGAATCGTTTGTCAAGTTATTCAAAATTCATATGAAGATGGACTTCTCATTTTGATTTTGTCCTTATGGTTTTAGGAGTTTGATATTTTTGAATTTTTCAGATCTTTTAAGTTTTATTTCTAGTTTTGCTTCTTTTTTATTTCTCTGATTTTGAAGTGGATTTACTAGTATTAGGCATCCATGAATTCTTCTAGTTTCTATTGAATTAATCCTGATTTTAGGATATCAATGATCCATTAATTGCACTATGATATATAATGTGTAACATATCCAAAAAAATTAAGTTAATTTTGTTACTTAATTATCTTGAATAATTTATGATTAGATTATTATAGGTGTTATATTAATTGAAATTGGAAGTTAGGGAATTTACTTAGTGTAATGTGTTGGATTTATTAAGTATATATATATATATATATAGGTATGTATAGTTTAATTAAAGATTTTGAAATTTGGTGGAGAATGTTATTAATTACATAGTTTTGGTTACAAAACAATTAATATGTGAAAAGTTGATAATCATATATTGGAATATATTTATGGAAAAGATGATAAAATTAATGAAGGAAGAGGAGGGATATTTAGATAAATACATACATATTTATTTAAAGAAAAATAAATAAATAATAATAAAGTATTATTATTTTATTATTATTTTTTTATTATTTCCTTATAAATTAGGGTTTGTGCATTATTGGCGTATGGAAGGACAAAGACTATTCATCTTCTTTCTCTAAGGTACGCAACTGTCGACTCTCTGCTCCACTTCTCCATTGTTCTCCCCGTGCCGCCACTCTACCGCTGCTGCTTACCGATTTTGGTAAACATATGTGAGTTAGGTGAATGTTTTTAGATTTTAATATATTGTGGGATTTTTAAAGCCATTAAAGGTTAATTGAGACTGTAAATGCTTATTATTGGAATTGATTTTGGTTGCATGTCTTTGCAAAGTCGCTTTGGCAAACCTTGGGAATTTAAGTGAGGAATTTTTCCATCAAGGTTGAGAGGATTTTTCAACCTCGACTTTAGTAAGTTTGTAAACTAAGGTTGTAAAAACCCAACCTTCCTAGAAGGTTGAGTTAATTACTATTTAAATAAAATGTAGTTTTTTTTTTTTTTTTAAAAGGAAAATTAATTTATAAGTTTTGAGAAATATAAAAAAAAATTAAATAAGCAATGAAAATGATAAAGCAAAATACTAGTTTGGGCCCATAAATAAAAGAGATACTTTAAAATAATTAAAGTTCTGAAATTCTTAAAATAATTCTTAAAACATAAATGCGGAAAAAAACTGAACTATTCCCTATGGCGAACCGCGGTCACTTCTTGTCATTCGCCAGCTTGCCCTTGCCTTTATCTTTACCTGAAAATTAAACATTTGAGAGAATGAGTATATAAAATTATACTCAGTAAGAGACCCATACTTAGTCTCCCTATGTGTTGTTAGTCTCTTGCTAGAGTCCTGTAATAAGGTACCACGCTCTATGGTGCTCCCGAACGCACGCTATCCAGTCATCCCACCGGGACTGAACTGGGCTCTCGGTGAACCCGAAGGAATCACCCTAAAGGAGAGTCGGGCTGTAAGTGATCCCGTCGAATCACGTCTCAATAATACTCAATCATATATATGGGAGGACCTTAATGGACCCCTCGTGGTACGACTCCAACTAGCAGACCAACAGAACACTATAGGCTATACATGCTCATCATAAAATCAATATTCAGCTCAACATACATAATCTCATAGATACATATAATCACATCATGCATCAATAATATGCATCTCTGGCAAAAAGGGGAAAACTCTCTTACCTGGAGATTTGCTAAAATAATTCACTGGTCGATAATCAGGTCCTCCCAATACCCAAACCTAACCACCAGTAAAATTTAAAATCAATTATTCTGATAATTTTTCACCCTACTGTTTTAATTAGTAACCAAGCTTATCCAAGCTTACCTCAAGGTTAGGATTGAATCCAACACCACCTTAAATGGAAATTCACAGTCCTATTTCCACCAATTTCGCTTGGACCTTCAAGCAACCATAGACCAACTTATTCCAAATATCATCCTATTTAAGATAAAAATATTTAATTGGGTGTACCAAACCCATACAAACTCACCCCAATAGGCTCTAAACAAGGAAAATGGCTCAGCAGAACAGTTGGCTCGGGCGTGCGGCTTGTAGAGGAGAAGAAAGCGTGCGGCTGGCGTGTGCGGCTGAAGACGGACGCGTGCGGCTGGAGAATAACCCACGCGTGCGACAACGGCTGCGGCTTGCGACTCGGAGAAAAACTGGCGCGCGCGGCTGCTGCTGAATGCGTGCGATCGCGACTCGGAGGAGGCTGGCGCGCGCGGCTGCTGCTGAAGGCGTGTGGCTGCGACTCGAAGAAGGCGGCGCGTTCGGCTGGAGGCGCGCGACTGGCAGAGTGAGAAGCGAGGGAGACGTGCGGCTGCGTCCGGCGACCGTCGTCGAGCAGCGGCAGCTTCAGTCGTGCGGCGGCTAGGGTTTTTTTTTTCTTGTGAGGAAGAAGATGAATAGTATGGCACGCATCCCGAGGTGTATTTAAATCCATAAAATTCTAATAATAACAATAATGCCACTATTATTATTATTATTTAATTTCCCCCAAATAACTCCCTTCTCCTTTATCTTTTCCTATTCCTATTCAATTTTCCTCTCTCTTCATTAATAACCCTTATCTCACCTCTTTTATATTTCTCCTTAATACTTATAAATCTTCACCAATTAAAACCATTTCACAAAATAACACCCAAAATTAATAAAATGATTTAAAAAAATTTTGGGGTGTTACAAAGGTAATTAAATTAGTAATTAGTAAGTTTAGTAATGCATAGGAATTTTGGTTTCGTTTGCAACAAGGAACATAGCTGTAATGCCCCAAAATTTGAGGTATTTCTCCATGCACAATTATCTTGTTTTAATTGGTTTTAGAGAAATATTTTGGGTTGTGTTTTGTTGGAATTTGGGTGTGTGGAGTGAGAGTTTTTCTTTTAAGAAAAAAAAGAGGGAAAAAGGATTAAAAAGGGAATTAATAAAAGATATAGTAATATAATAATAATATGTTATTATTATTATTAATATTATTTACATAATATTTTAAAATTTTAGACCTCATTTTGCGTGCATCTCCTTCCCTCACTCTCCATCTTCGTCTTCTTCCCGTGACCTAGTGGCTCCCTCCAACCTCACCATCGACCGAGCTCCATTTTTCTTTCTTCTTCTTTTTCGTTCACCTACAGTCGTCAACCGCCCAAACTACTGCGACTCGAGTCGTTGCCATCTCATCAAAGCTGAAGTCGAAGCGTCGTTCGTCCGCCCTTGTCTTCTTTCGCGAAGCTCAGCAATCGCCTTCTTCTTTGTTTTTAGCTAGCCGCTATCACGTCTCCCTTAGCCGACCGTCGATCGACCAAAATTTGCTTTCCTTCGCTTCCAACCGCCATAAATTGTGTAGTGCCGTCGTTGCATGTTTTTCGTCCATCGACCGTGAAGTAGCCGCGAGTGATTCCCCTCTTCCAGCCACGAGTTGCAAGCCGACCCACACTCTAATCTATTTTGCACACTCTTTTTCGTTTAGGTCGGTGCGCTACTGCCTCTGTCTTGCTGTGAACCGTTGAAGTCTTGTGGCTAAGATTAAAGTTATGGGTTTTGTAGTTGTTTCATAACTAATTTTTAAGTGTTATTGTTGGATAAATTGGTTAAATTGTTATTCGATTTTTGAAGGTGTTGAAAGTAGCGCTCGAGTTCTTGGGTTTCACAATAAATTTTAGATTTTAGTTAGAGTTCAATTCTCCACTTTTTGGGTAAGTTGTGGATTTTTGGGTTTCACAATATAGGGTGAATCGAATGGTTGAAGTTGTTTGTGGAAGTGATTGATTTCTGTTCAATTATGTTTATGTCAGTTCGTTGCAGTTTAGTTTGATAAAGAAGCTTAAGCAAGGTTAAGGTAAGGGGTTTCTACTACTGAACTCTATAATGAATTTGGAACAGATTGACTGTATGAATTTTACTAAACTGAGATGGATTGACTAATATAATTTGAATAGGATGACTGATTGACTATATAAATTTTACTGAAATGAGATGGGGTTGACTGATATGTAGATGTAATATGATGACTGATGTCTAGTATGGTTGACTGAATTATGATGTGCACTAGTGTTTGTTTTGACTAGTGATGTGTAGAAAATGAGAAATGTTGATAGTTTTAATTGTGCTTTGATGTTATTGTTAGAATAGATTGAGGGTAAATTGTTAGCTTTGTTTATAGGATAGTGTGCCTTGCAGGTGTCCCATGGGATCACCATCTGTTGTGCATCCTTCAGAAGCACTAGACTGATAGGTGAATCCTTTGGGAGCATTAGACTGATAGGTGCATCCTTCGGGAGTACTAGACTGATAGGTGCATCCTTCGGGGGCATTAGACTGATTATGTGCATCCTACAGGATCACGAGACTGTTATGTTGCAGGGTACCTCCCAATAGGAAGTTAATAATTTTTACCCCTAGTGGGACCAGTAATGGGTCTCTTAGTGGTATATTTATACTCACCCTTTTATGTTTAACTTTTCAGACAAAGGTAATATGAAAGGTAGACCGACGAGGGACAAGAAGGAGATGTGATCGTCATAGGAGAACTTTCTTCATAATTGCTTCCACTTAGTGTTTTTATTGTTTTTCAGTTTGAAGGATTTAAAATGAGTTTTATGTTTAGAACAAGTTGTTTCTAAGTAATTGATAAACGATACTTTAGAAATTTTATTTTTTTAAAATAGGGCCCGAATAAAGTTTCTTTGATTTTCTTTATTGTTTCAAATAAAGTTTATTATATCTTGTGTCAAACAAATTGTTTTGTGCTAAAATAATGACTTCAGCTTAGATAGAAAAGTTGGGTCGTTACAATACTTCACCCATGGTAAGAGTTCTACTACTTGATCCTCTATTGAAGATTTGATTAATGTGTGATAATAGTGATACAAGTATACCCGTGGCCTGTGATAGTGAATTATTTATATAGCCTAAGATTACTGTTAAATTGTGAAGGATAGCCATCGAATTAGGCTAAGGTCTAAAGGATAATTATTTGCATGCTTACTGTGGGAATTGCCTATGCTTGTTGTGAAGTATGATGATTGTTTACATGTCTATTATGGATTACTGATATGGTCGTATGTTGCGAATTGGACTGTGATGGTTTACTGTGAGTCCACTACTGATGAATTATTTGCTTAGCTTATGGATTACTGTGATAACTATTGTGGGGAGTTATTTGCATAGCCTATGGCTTACTGTAATAATTGTGATGGATAATTATTAACTTAATTATGAGTTACTGATAATTTATGAAGGGTAGCCATTGATTTGGTCTAAGACTACCCTGCAATGGGAAAGGGCAATAATTTGGGTAACTTGTGGTTACTTGGAAATGCTTACTGTGAAAAGTATGATGATTGTTTGCCTACCTATCATGGATCATTACTGTTTCGGCATAATTGATAATTTTATTAAGTAAAATTATCAACTATTTTTCTTATGTTTAGGTTAATTTATGGTTTAATTTCCATCCAGAAATTTTGCAAAATAGTTAATTCTATTTTGAGGTAAGAGATTTCTACTACCAGATATTCGATTTAAGATTAAAGATGTATTGTATGGACCGACTGACGGTTATGCACATAATTAAAATGCATTGATAGACTTATGTGAGAGTTTGATTGAAATTTTGTTTATTTACTTATTTGACTAAATATGTAATTATGGAGTTTGTTTGATGATGTTTGCTTGTTATGCCTATTGTTCGACTAAGCTTACAATTATATTCTATTTGTACTTATGTTAGTTGTTAGGTTTGGCTATTAGGCTAACATCCCCTGCATGTATTGTCTCTTCGGATCACCACCTTTCGACTGATATTGATGACTGATTGACTACTAAGTGTATTTTTAGGTTCACTTTATGATTGTTATGTGTTCCTACGAGATCACCAGACTGATATGATTGATGTATGTTCCTATGAGATCATGAGACTTATATGACTGATGTGTGTTCCTTCTCGATTACCAGACTAATATTAGTGATGTATATCTCTATGGGATCATCAGACTAATATGACTGATGTGTGTTCCTATAGAAACACTAGACTAATATGACAAATGTGTGTTCCACGAGATCACCAGACTGATATGACTCAGGGTACCTCATGAGGGAAAGTTAATAGTTCACCTAGTAAAACCAATAGTGGGTCCCTTACTAGGTATATTGTTTATACTCATCCTTTCCATGTTTAATTTTTCAGGTAAAAGTAAGAGGAAATGCAAGTTATAGAACGACAAGAAGAAAGACTCACGACCAACCATATGGGAACTGCTTGGTTTATGCTTCCGCAATAGTTTTTAGAAAGTTAGAATAATTAGATCAATAATGTCCCCAGTTTGGTTATGAAAATTCGGGTGGTTACATAATGGTTATTGATCTAAGGAATTTAACTTCATCTGTGACTATTCTATGATTTATTCGATATGAGTTTTGAAGTCAAATATGATTTTTAATGATTTTGTTTTTTATGTTGGTTTTGTTTTGGTTTTACTTTGTATATCAGTGTTGTGATGTACTTATATTATATATATTAGTTAGTTTATATACTTACTATGTAATTTTTTTTTTTTTTAAATTTGTGTAGTTTATTGTAGTTATGGTTACGTATATAATAAATTTTGTATGAAGTGTACCAATTGTATAAGCCAGCGTGTTATTAAGTATATGAGCAATATAACTCATTGAATATGTGGGATATTTTTGTCAAAAAGAAATAATAAGTTTCTTTTAATTATTATTAATGTGGTTATTTAAAATAAAGGATATTATTTAAAGATAGAGATATTATTTAAAGATAAAATATTTTTCTTCATAATAGGAATATTTTATCTATATATTTATTATTTGAGAAGGTAGTCGAATTGCCTTCTTTATGAAGATGGATTACTGAAGTTCTGCAAGTGGTATTTACGCTACACCTGTAGATAAGAAATATGAAAGAAGACTGAAATAGTTGAAATGCGGTATATGAATTCAGGGGGAGCCTGAGTTTATCTTCAAGTAGATTCAAACACAAATTAAGGGGAGCCTATTTTTGATTAAGTTTCTGTTATAACTTAAGAGTGTTGTTGATTACTCATTTGAATCTTAATAATATTTCTTATCTAAGCGGAGAAGCTTCCCATATGTAGGCCGAATTTGTCGAACTGGGTTAACAAAGCCTTCTGTGTTATTTATTCTTTCTATTTCTTTAGCTATTCTCTTAGTTAATTACTTTCGATATAGCTGGAGGATATTATTGATCGTCTCATCTATTTTTCAGTATCATTATCAAGTATATCAACAATACATTACTAAAGTATATCAACATAGCAGTAAAGTGAATCATTATTAAGTACATCAATCAAATTTACAAATGTATATAAAAGGTGTATCAGCAGAACTTCAAGTATATCAAGTGTATTTAATCAATTGAGTGTATCAGTGAAGAATACAAAGTATATTTGTAGTACATGAAGTGTATTAAACATATGACACGTCACACCCCATTCTGAAGCACCTCCTTACTAAGCCCGAGATGTGTCGTGAAGCCAACCAACATTGTTCTTCTTCTAACGACACCTATCAACCTTTCTTAATCTGTAACTCTTATCTATCTCTTTTTAATAAACATATACATAAAGTGCAGTAATAAATGTCTAAACTTGGAAACAAGAATTTAAATCTTTACAGAACATCTTCAGGTTTACTCAGCCAATGGACAACCTTATCACAGGTCTTATATAGACAAAACTAAATTCAGAGTCTCAACCAGACAACACTATTACAACACTCAAATCAAAAACCTTTTTCAAATCTATTATAAACGTGCTACTAAGCCTTTCTAATTTAAACACAACTTAGTATGCATGAATGGAATGAACCGTACAAAATTCTATTCAACTTCTAGCAGAGTAGGAGGAGCTCTAGTAGGCACCGATACTATAAAACCCTTTGAGTGACAGCTTTTAAAACAAAAGTATTCATGAAAACTTTGAGCGATAAATAGATAAACTTAGCATAGTAACTTTCTCTTCTTAACTTAGCTTTCAACTTTCTCTTTTCTTTCTTGCTATACCTTTGATTTCATATAATTGTGGGATGAAACACTAGCCGCCAGTAGCACCCTATCTCACTATAGCTATAATGAGATGAAAAATATAGGCATCCATGGAGGCCCTAATCTTTATCTAGCTAGTCTATTTGATGAAAACTCTAGGCATCTATTGGATACCCTCATCATCTGTGCATAGGACAATTTCTCCCGTAGGGTTGCTATCAACTCAAAGTATCTCAGCATAGACTAAAACATATTTCAAAATCTCTAAAACTTTAACTCAATTAATTTAGCATGGTCGTATAAAACTCTTGCATTAAGCAAGTCTCTAATCTAGCTTTGCTTAAACAACTTCTTTGCTCCAATACTTTCAAAACATAGCATTCAAATGCATTCTCATAAATCTCATGCTTAAAGAAATATTTCTCAATTTGAATGCTTTAGAAATTCAGCTCAAACATGCTTTCTCATCAACTCATTTCTAAACTTGAAACTCAAGTTTTGTAAATAAATAAAATCATAAATCTAGTATATTCAAATACTGAAACTTAAAGCATGCTTAAAAACCAAATTCGTAAATCAAACTTAGAAATTCTTTTTTATCACTCACTACTTTTGGCTAGATTCTCAATCTATAGATTTGTCTTATTTCCTCTTGCCTTCAAAATTGCAAGAAAACTCAAGTAAATCTTAGGTTCCAACTAAAGGAAGTTTCTTCAACTTCCTTACCTTTTTTCTTTTCTACTCAAGAGAACTCTTTTCTTACTAACCTTGATCTCTTTGAAATCTTTGGTGGTTGTAGCTTGCTTAAGACCGCTTCAACAAGTTTTTCCTACCTCAAACACGAGCTTCCAACAAATTTAGAGCCTAAAACAAAAAACCCTATCTTAGTAAACTTGCTTTTAATCTTCTTAAAAACGAAGAAGAAACTTAGACTTGGATCTAATCCTTAGGCTTTAGCTCTTCCTCTGTAGCTTAAACTTGCCAAAACTCTTAACGTCTCAAAATCCTCTTGACAGGAAACTCAACTTGAGCTTGGTCGGACGACACCCTTGCTTTGCTTCAACACTTGCAAGCAAATCTAAACTCTTTTCTACTTCTTCTACCTTGCTCTTGAGTTGAGAATTAATCTTCCTACTAAACTAATCGTGCAACTAAACTCATGCGGTATAATCTATGCAGTGTGAATATATGAATAATATAATTTATCCTAGTTATTTACACTAAGGAGCATTTGGTGGTGCAAAGTGAGCATGGCGATGAGAAGAGATGGAAAATGAGCTCAGTTTCTAGGCATGGAAGGAAAGAATGCTTAATTAACTAATCACGATAGATTGCTCTTTAATAAGCCAAGGTGATACAAAGCATATATTAACTTCAGAATTAAGATGAGCAATCTTTCGATGCCTTCGCCATACTTGCTCGCCTCTCAGGACTCGAATACTTAAAGTGAAGCTATAATTTGTATTTAATTAGTTTGTCTACGTTGTGAGTAATTTATTCTTAATTAAGGCAGGCAACCTTTCGATGCTTTCACCGCACAAGTTAACATCTCTGTAACTTATTTGAAGGATGAATTCGACAAATTAATTGTATTGCTACAATCTCACCATTGTTTGCTTAGTTAACTACATGCTCTCATTTGTCTGGTGGTTGCGATCAGTATCATTGTCTTTCTCTAGAATACACAATGCATTGACGTCTGAATTTAACTAAACAAAACTTATAAACACATGCACTCTAATTCCATAGTATTAAAAACGTATCCCATTACTCATGGACTAACTAAACAGAGTGAATATGAATAGTAAAAGAGAAATTATGAGAGATTGAAAGACGAAATGCATTACTATTGTCGCCACGTGCCCAAGACGACGCGGAGCGGCCAACGTCCTCAAAGGAGTTATTTTTAAAAGAAAATAGGAGTCACCACCAATCTTTTTTACGGTGTGATTGGACACCGAAATAAAGTAAACAATTTTTAAAAAATGGTTTGCGAAAAATAGAGTTGAGTTCGGGAGTCATTTGTGTGTGGAGAAGGTATTAGCACCCCACAACACCCATTTAGAAAAACGGTGACCAAATTTCAAATCTCGAATTGAAAATATTTTTTTATTTAATTTAAAACTAATGTCTTATTTTATCCCTCATTACTCCAATATTGAAGCAATGATCTCATAAAATAAGTGGAATAATATTCCTTTAATTAGACTTTATATTGAAGGAAACTTCTCACCTTAAGAAAAAGAGAAATTATTACAATTTCTCAAAGTCTATCATGAGCTAGTCTTTGAATAAATATTTTTAAAAAAAATATTGATTAAATTCATTTTTTCTTGGGATCAAATCTCGGACTCCCAAAGATATTGATCCCTCACCTTAAGAATTCTAGGAAATCGGACTCCAAAATTTCCTAGATTCCATCATAGGATTTTTTTTTAGCGAAGTAGAAGTGAGTTATTAAAAAAGTTGATTAGGGAAAACTTATGAAATATAGATTTATATTTTAAACTTTTTTAAAAAAATTAAAAAGGATAGTTTTAAAGTAAAAATTTCTAAACGGTTAAAAAAGAAAATTTAAGAAACACTTCAAAATTAGGTCAATAGGAAATAATGCACAATGGAATCAAATATATCACACAACGAATTAAGTAAGATAAGATTTTATTTTTTAAAAAATATTGGGAATCGATCTTGGACTCCCAAAGAACCGATTCCCTCATCTCAAGAATTTAGAAAGAACGGACTCCCAGATATTTTTAATTCCATCGTCGGATTTTTTTAGAATGATAAAATGTAAAGATAAATATTATATAAGAAGAAAAAAAATAATTGATATAAAATACCATGGTAACATTGCAAAGTGTAAAAAAAATAATCATAAATTTAATACTACATGATAATAATTATTATGTATGCAAGGAAAACAAGTTAAAATAAATAATAAAAAAAAAGTAGAAACGGTAGACAACGAAAATAAATAATAAAAAAAAAGAAAGAAGAAAGAAAAGAAAAAGGAAATAAAAGAAAAAAAAGGAATTTTTTTTTTAAAATAGAGGTGTGGCGGCAAGTTGCCTTGCTGCCACTAATAATAATAATAATAATAAATACGAATTATACAAATAAATTAATAATAATAAGTTTTAAGTATATATAAAAAGCAATAGCAATAATAAAAAAAAAATTAAAGGAGAAAAAAAAACAGAAGTAAAAAAAGACAGTAATATAAAAAAAATGTTAATAACAAATAATAGATATATTAATAATAATAAGTAGTAAAAAAAAAACAATAAGAAACTTAAATATAAGTACATAATCTTCTTATTTTTTATATATTTTTAAAGAGAAAAAAATAAAGATCAAGATTTAAAAAAAAGTATTGTGTCTTTTTCTTTTTCTCTATTTTTTAAGGAGAAGAAAAAGACTAAGATTTTTTTAAAAAAAAAAACAATGAAAGTAAAAGAAAGTAAGAAAAAAATCTTATATATTTCTTTTTCTTTCTCTCTATCTTTAAAGAAAAAAAAAGAGAAAAAAAATTCAAATCCCAAAGAAAATTACTCGTCGATGAGGTGCGGATCCTTGGGAGAGTAAATCCCTACCACATGCAACCTCTAACAAAGTCTATTTTAACACGAGATTTAATTTGCTAAAGAGAAACAAAAAAGAAAAAAAATACGAAACAAAAAAAAAAAAAAAAGGTAAAGATACTAACGTAATCAAATGAAATTAAAAAAATCTACCTTTTGCAAAAACTTTTCTTCCAATTGGCAGAGATTCTCTAAAAAATCTTTTCTCTAACAACTTTCTCTAAAGATTTTTTTATAAGAAAATTTTCTCCTCCAAAGAATTATTTGATTAAGAAACTCTCCTCCTTTTCCAAATGACAAGGGTCTCTATTTATAGACTCGGGATGTATCATAAATTAGGAAAAAATAATAAGAATAAAAATCAAATTTAGATATTATATTAATAAAGTAAATTTCATTTTCTTAAAATAAATAAATTAAATTAAATGAGATATCTTAAGATTTTGTGAAAAATTAATTAATAAATTAAATGGATATTAAAAGATTTTTTATTTAAAATTTATTTTCTTTTTTTACTAAAATGATAAAAAAATAAGTCAAAGATTTTATTAATTTATTTTTTTCCTAAAATGAGTAGAAATAAGTTTTTAAAAAATATTGTATTTAAAACTAAATAATTTCTTTGATATTAAAAGATTTTATTTAAAATAAATGGATTTGTTTTTATTTCCTAAAACAATAAAAATGAGATATTATGTCATTACTAAATTTTTAACTCTTTAAAATAAATAAATAAAAAGTTTTGCCATTATTACTAATATTAGTATTTTAAAAAAGATATATATGTGTAGGATAAAAATAAGTGGTTGCAGCTATTATAAACATAACTTTAGGCCTATCGACCATAGAGTACATTTAACCATAACAATACAATATAAAAAGAAAATGGAATACAAAGAAATGTGCAAGCCTTAGAGTATGATTTCTCATACTCATTGGCTCTGATTTTTGCTAGTTCTTGAGGAGAGAATGGTGAGGGAAGAACTCTCTCTCTCTTTTTGTTCCAAACTCTCACCTAAAATTGAAGAGAAAAAAAATGGACGATATAAACTTGCTCACCAACCAAAGATTGCATACTCTATTATGGAGTAGAGTCTTCTATTTATAGGTGGGAAGTGATGTTGACTGGACGTTTGCATCTTATTAATCTTTCTGAAAACGTTGTGTAGGCGTCGTGCAAGGCTATGAAATGATATGACATCCATGCTTTCTAAAATAAATTTACACTAACACTGCACAAAATTTCCTATCATCCTTTTTCTAAGATCTGCGCCAATCAAATTTGTCTGCTAGTGAATTAGATCACCTAGCTTGATTGCTTATTACCACGATGATCAGAAGTGTCTTCTTGCATAATCGTTCTATCGCCAAACTCTACTTCTTGTTTTCCTATTATCCTACGATAAAGTATGTAAAACACAGTAAAACATGGATGAAGTTATTTTGCAAGACTAGATACACAAGTTAATCAAATTACTTACTTTTTTCTTTGTTTTCTTCTATCCTTATGCAATAACACTTCATTATTTTACATAAAATACCATAATAACTTGTATTATTTCTACAAGTTATCATCCACCACTATGTTAGCCTTGCCTCGGTGGTATTCTATGGTGCAATCATAATCCTTGATAAGTTCTAGCCATCTTCTCTGTCTTAATTTTAGCTCCTTCTGATCAAAGATGTACCTCAAACTCTTATGGTCTGTGAAAATTTGACACTTATCACCAAACAAATATTGTCACGCCCCACACCAAGATCACTTCTTGCGACCTTGTGGGATGTGACCGCCTAGACACTCAAAGTGTATCTCCTTGCGGGATAGCACGTTGAATGCCTAATAAACAAAATTACTATAACAAGAATCTTAACGCAAAGTTTTGAATTTTAAGCTTAATTCATAATGCTAGATATGAAACAACTTGTCTTTATTTACTTAACAAATTGCGTTCTAAATACAATAAACATGTTATATTTACAACAAAACTCAAAACATAACATTAGGCCTTCAACGCATAGCAGCTTGCCTCAACGCTTGATACCTAGAGAAGGGAAACTTAAACCATAAGTCAAATTCTTAGTGAATGAGGTTTTAGAAATTTTTTTGGGAAATACAATGCAATCACATAAATTCATTTTCATTTTCATAAACAGGCTCTCAACGTCTCATTCAATACAACATATAAATCACACATTATATTCTACTTATACCTTTCCACCAAGAACATGAACCATTTCAACTCCTAGACCTGGGATTCAGTTCACCAGCATCTTTTAGGTACTTTTCTATTCATTTCTCGTTGCTTAGGCTATTGAATCAAACACATTTGGCCAATTTTTCAACGCTATGTGATTCTTGTACCACCATGGTTGCCTTTACTCATTATGTGCACATAATAGCTAGCTCATTGATAAGAATAAGGCTAATGGTTTACACGATACAATTATCACAATCATCACATAGAAACTTTAGTTTTCTTTTCAAATAACAACGTCAACATCAACAATATACAATACACGTTAAACATAAATACAACACAAAACACGAAAAAATGCTTTAAAAACACTTCAACATCAACTTTCTTAACATGTTATACCAAAACGCCTAATTGATCCTTTTCTCATTACTTGGATGTGTACTTTCTTCAACGCATCGCCTACCTTCAATGCCAACTTCAAATCTCCTAATCTACTAAAATACCTTCTTTAGAGATCAAAGTTATTCTAATTCAAACATGGGCCTCACAGATAGTGTCTTCATATTTTCAAAGCAAATACTACCGTCACCAACTTGCTTTTTCAACTATTTCGAAACATAAGCTATTATCTTTCCTTCTTGGATAAGCATTGATACTAGACCTTATCTCAAACCATCACTGTAGACTGTAACTCTTTTCTCGTAACATGAAGTGTTAAGATAGGCGTGCGACCAACCTCTTCTTTAGCTCTTGGAAGCTTTGCTCACAGTTTTATGACCAAAAAAACTTAGCATTCTTTCTAATCAAGGATGATAAAGGTAATGATAACTTAGTGAACTCCTCAACAAACTGCCTATAGTATCCTCCTAAACCAAGGAAACTACATACTTCGGTCATCCTAGTCGACCTTTCCCAACTAACAATTGCCTCTGTCTTCTGTGGATCCACACTAACCCCTTCTGCTGAGATCACATGTCCTGAGATCACATGTCCTGAGAACACAACTTGATCTAGCCAAAAGTCGCACTTACTAAACTTACCATAAAGCTGCTCACCATACAGATACGTATGATTTTTAAATGCTCTACATAGTGTCACGTGGTTAATTTCTCAAGCTAACCATACGTACGGCACTTGGTTAATTATAGTGCCCACATAGCCAAGTAAGCCATTTGGAAGGGTAGTGCACCAAGCACTACAATAACATGTTGCAGCAGAAGTTATTAAGATGGTTGCAAGGCATGAGAGAGATGGAAAGAATAAGGGAGCTTGGATGGATACATCTTAGGAATGATACATTACATTCCAAGAATGAAAGAATACACATTAGGTACAAATATGTAGTCCTTTGCTAGAGGGATGCCATGTGCAAGAGGACTAGAATGAAGCAAGGTTACCTTGCTTGGCTAGAACATGCCAAATTGCAAGGTGAGTACAAATGAGGCCCTCCCCAAGTATTTATAGACCTCCTCAACCAACCTAGGGCCTTAGAAGGTCGGCCAAGGGACATTCTAGAGGTTACATAAGTGTTTAGCCCATTACAAGGAAGCCTACAACATTCTAAAGTGGACTGGATCTTTCATAAAACTTATGACCGTCAAAGTAGCCTTCTAGAGTGTTCCAGCACGTTTCAACATCATCCAGAACGTTCTGGGGTAAACTTGGGTGCTTTGCGACCATTCCAGCACATTTCAACATTGTCTCGGGAATTTTAGAGACTTCTGGGACTGTTTAGGTTGAGCATGGACGGTGCAACACACATATGGGCGTGTCTGCGGCCTTCTGGAAGCTTCTGGAGGTTCTCGAGGCATCTGGACATTGGGCGTGCACGGTGTTGCGTGCATGGTCGGGCGTACGTGCATGGTGCCACAAGTGCCATGCTCGGGCCAGTGTGGGCAGCTGTCTGGCCGTGCGGGTGCTTAGCTGGTCGCCTGGCCATGTGCATGTGCCTGTGCTCATGGGCCTGATGGTGGGCACTGGTGCTTGGTGCCTATGGTCATATCAATGGGCATCTGGGTGTTCCATGGGGCTGTGCATGTGGGCTGCATATGGGTTATCAAGGGCATTTGTCGTGGCACGCGTGTAGGGCATGTGAGCTATCCTCAAAAGGTGCCCGCTAGTGTCGTGGGCGTGTGTTGTGGCCACTCGTGGGCTATCTTGGGACCACGTTGGGGCCCCTTGGCCTTACTAAGGGAGTCGTGGGCACGTATTGGCGCAATTTTGGAGGTGATTTTGGGTCAAAACTTTACACGTGACAATAGGCTCCCTTATCCATAAAATATACAAAATTTTTATCTATGAATACTATCATAAATTGGTCCAAATACGGATGAAAAACATGATTCATGAGATCCATGAACACCGTTGGCACATTCGTCATACCAAATGGCATTACTAAGAACTCATAATGTCCATACTCTGTCCTCAAAGTCATTTTCGAAATATCTGACTCCTTGACCTTTAACTGATGATAGCTTGACCTTAAGTTAATCTTGGAAAATACTGTTGTACCTCTCAACTAGTCAAACGAATCATTGATACGTGGTAGGAGATACTTATTAGGTATCATGACCTTATTCAGCTATCAGTAGTCTATGCACAACCTTAGAGTGTCATTCTTCTTGACAAACAAAACTGGAGCTCTCCAAGGTGATACACTAGGGCCAATGTATCTATTGTCAACCAACTCTTGAAGTTGTTCTTTTAGTTCACCGTCGAAGCCATTATATAAGGTGCTTGTGAGATAGGTGTTATCCTTGGCAACAACTTAATGGTAAATTCCATTCATCTATCAGGTGGCAATCATGATATTTCCTTTAGAAACATATCCAAGTAGTCTCTCACCACTAAAACATCCTCTGGCCTTAACTTCTCTCGTTGCATTGTTAACACATATGTAAGAAATGTTGGGCACCCTTTCCTCAATAACTTCTTAGCTTTTAGAGTTGAGATTAAACTACTTGAAACAACTTTATGTTGGCCTTTGAACACAACTTTTGGAAATCCTAGTTTTATGAATAAAACTACTACTTTCATGTGCCAATCCATAAAAGCAAAATGTGCATACAGGAAGTCCATTCCAAGTATCACATCTAACTTTTGTAATTCAAGTGGAAAAAGGTCCATTTGCAAGCTGATACTTTCCTCTAACACTTCACAACCTCTCAACGCGCTTGAGTAACTAGACTGCATCACCCAGTGTGTTATAAATAATTAACTCTTCCACTAAAGGCTTTAACTTCTTACCCAACCTACTCATAAACATGCTAGACACAAAAGAATGCATAGCACCTAGATCAAATAAGACTTAAGCGGGAAAGTTAGAGATGAGAACTGTACTAGTAATGACATCTCTCATGTCTTCTACCTCGCTTGTTGAGTCATGGGGTACACCGTGCCCAGTTAGCGATACCTTTCCACAAATCCCTTTTGCTTTAACCCACTAGTTTCCTCTCCTCTAGCTTTTGAAGCTATCAATTGCTTTCTAACTGGGACTCGACCCTCTGGTCACTCTGCATTTTCACCTTCAACTGTGGGCACTCTCTCTTAAAGTGAGCTGCTTGCTTGTAGTGATAGCACACATCAGGCCCAGTAAGACACCGACTCAGACCTGCCTGCTTTAACATAAATGTAACAATACCACTAATATTTATGTATTAAAATTTAGTTCTTAGAGATTTTAGTTGTTGTCCAACTTTTAGGAAGCTCAAAATTGGGCATTTTCACACAAGTTGGATAAGTGATAACTTATAAAAATACAAGTTCTTATGGCCTTTTAGGTAGAATGATGGGACCGAACGCATGATAAATGTGCCAAAACGCGTAACTTATGTTGTAAATACATAATTATTTAGAAATATACTTTACATGAACTTTATGCTTGCTTTTACCCCATTTTTAGTGTCTAAATGCAAGATTATTAACAAAAGTGGTAGATGGAACGATGTGACTTGACGAAAAGGTCAACTTTGAGAGCTGACATGGTCAGAATGATAGATGTCCCGCCAAAAGCTGCTTATAAAAGAAGCTTCATCTTCATCAAGGAAGGTGTAAGGCCTGTATAGGCCATAAGGCCAGACGTCTGGATTAACCGATCGTCCCTAGAGAGTCGGTGGCAAGGATTAGCCTTACCACCAGTTCTAAAGTCCATTCTTTTCTTATACGTTCAGTCTGTGAAGTGAGGGCTAGTGGTCTAAGTAAAGAAGATGTCACCCATATTCCCACTAAATTGTATTTTCCTTTTCTTATCTTTCTATATTTTTATTATTTATTTGCATTGTATTTGTTTATATTGTATATAAAGGAATAAAAGCACTATGACAGCGGAAGAATTTACAAACCTATTACTCAATTTAATTTGGAAATCCCAAAATACCAGTATATTAACAAAATTTTGAAATCAAAATTCTAAATAAAAACTAAGCATGCTTTTAATTAAAAAAGATACAGAGAACTTACTTTTGTTGACGTTTCTGGGATGAGATTGGTTTGTGGAAACCAATTGGGATGGAAAAAAGTTTAGAGATATTTGAGAGAAACTCTTTTCTTTTTGCAGAGAGCAAAAACGTTGGTTTTTTTTTTTTTTTTGATTAATTCGTTAAAGAAAACTATTATCTTCAAGATATTTATAACTCTCTTTTCTTCTTGGAATAGGAAAGGGAGTAGGAGAGAATCGTGGAATTCTATTAATTTAAAAAACGCTAAATTAATAGATATTTCAAACCTACTCATTAATTAACCATTAATCAATTAGTCAATAATTAATTAAATCATATTTAATTAATATTTCATTTAAATTTTGTTTAATTAATATTCCATTTAAATCTTATTTAGTGAATATCTCTCCACTATCTTATAGTTTTATATTAATTTAATCAAATCAAATTTAATTAAATAATATTAAACTAAAATATTAATTAATTCTCCAATTAATTAATAATAACTAAATTAAATATCTTATATTTAACTTAAGTTAAATTTGAATCATATCCAAATTTAAGTTTCTCTCATACCCAATAATTTTAATATGTATCCAATTCACAGTATATTAATATTTGAACTCGTTCAAATATTTTATCTCTCATAAATTAATTTTGAATCATATCCAAAATTAAATTTATATAATAAAATTTGATAAACTTTATATTATAATGTATCACTATACATTATACTAATTCTCAAAGTAAATTTGAACATTTCAAATTAAAACCAATATAATTAAATCTCATTACTCTTTACGAGCTAGGAAGGGACCTAATGGACCAACAGATCAGAAGCTACAATGATCTAAGATTGATTGGCTAAACTCATTAACCACATTAATCAATATTTCTTAACTGTGTGTACACTCCACTAAAGAGTCACAACTAAACTCTTCTCACTGTGTGTCCACGAATATAGACCAATAACAGTAAGTTAGTCCTTCACGAGTGTTCGTAACACCCGCTGGGCCAATTTATCATTTTACCCCTGGGTTACCTCTAATCCTTAAATATCAGTGCTCCTCTACTGAACAACCTATTTATGGTCCTACCAATAAACAGAAACCCCTTTCGTGCCCTAGAGAGAGTAAGGGCCCTTTGTTCAAGTCCTAGAGACACCATTGAAGGGAACACTCATCTACTTACCCTAAACCAGGGACAAAGTGAATTCTATCTTGTGTAATTATGTTTCCAACTCTCCACTTGGTCTTGTCCCAAAAAAGATAAGCTTATTGAGCAAGTGATTTGGCCACTCTCATCCATACAAATCAAAGGACAATCCCTCGTGAACAGGAGGTTATAACACACTCAAGACTAAGACTAAGTTACCTAGGTCATCCCAATGAAATAGATACCTAACTAGTTAACGGAGTTACATCTAGTGGTTACTATTTCGTGGTCCCATCTTATGCAACCTCATTACATAGGATACCCTCACTCGCATGTCAACTACACGAACGCTTTGGATAATTGCATTATTAAAGTGAGTTGTGTCCATAGTGTTACCAAGATAAGGTACTCAGCCTTATCCCTATACTATAGACCCTTTAAGCTGATCTCAAACAGTGATCCATATATGTCTCTACATACTATTCAAGACTCACAAATAACTTAGAATGTTAGTTTATTGGATTTGGATTATTAAGACAAAACTAATAATATAATCAATAACAATTATTACAATAATAACACTTTATTAACAACGATCAATGAAATATATTTACAATCTACGAGTTTTGGAACATAAATTCCAATAGTATAGTGGCCAAAGGCCTACATTCTTTAATACAATGTATGTTTTTACACTTTTTAATCCATTCATCTCTTTACTGTTCATTTGTCTATATGTTATTTGTAGTTTAGGATTATGATTCATGTTTAACAAGTAGTTTAGATTATAGTGCTTGCTGCGTTAGCTGAGCTACATTCTACATTTGGCTAGTGTATGTCACTAACTGCCTGAGAGGGTAAGTAGCAAGGACGTGGCTAACACAAGAAAGGAAGAGTTTTCTCAACCTTGGCGAGATGACTTCCATCATTTGTATTTTGAAAGGTGAACAAGTGTGGACATTAGGCGCTAAGAGGTTGTTGTCCTTAAATGGAAAGCAATCCAAAAAATCGTTGAGATTGAGCAACCCAAATTTAAAAGATCAATCTAAACAATCGTGTATAAAAATAAATTATTAATAAATCGTTTAGATTTATATTTGATCATTTAGATTTGGGAAGGCAAATCTAAACGATCAAATCTTAAACGATCGTTTCTCAAATACTAAACGATGGTTTTCCAAATATGTTACGCGTGTTAAGACGCCAATTAATCGGTACATTTTTGGAATTTCCCATTATGGGCCTGTGGGCTTTTTCCATTTTCGAAATTGTTCTACATGGTGTAAATATTTTATCGTTTTGGTTCTATTTTTGAAAATACCCCTTAGTTTAATTTGATTTAATTTAATTTAATTTAATTTAATTAAAACTATATATAGGTTAGGTGAGAGATGTTCATTTAACTATAATTTAAATGAAATATTAATTAAATGTGATTTAATTAATTATTAATTAATTAATTATTTATTTATTTTATAAAATTAATAGCGAACATGGGTGGTTTTCGAATACTTTCATATTCTCTCCAACTTCCCTCTTCTTTAAGGAGTTAAATGTACGACAAAGAGAGATAGAGTTTTTCATCGATACTCTGCCTCTACATCTGTGTATTCTCTTGAAAGAAAAATTATCTCTAAAAAAAATTATCTTCCCATTTTTGGTTCGTACACAAATCAATCTCAACTCGGAGAATAAGGAGGTCTCCAAGTGGTGATGCCCCAAAATTGGTGATTGGCAAATACATAGTCGTCGAGAGAGAGTAAGTACATTTTTGTTCTTCTCTGTAATTTTTGTATTTAATTTGAAAGCATGCTTAGCCATATAAATTTGTTTTTGTAATTGTTTTTCTAATGTAATGGTATTTTTAGGTTACCAGTTAATTTTAGTTTAGGTTCTATTAGTTTTTCTACGGCTAGGACTCTTACCCCTTCCATTATTTATGCACCTCTAGTCGATTTGAAATAAGATTTAAAAAGATGTTATAAAAATACCACTCACTAGACTTTTTAGCTCATGCTTTTCTAATGTTTTGTTTTCTCTTTAGGTAGTATAAAGAGTTTCAGTTGCCTCTCAAGGTCAGGTCTACCAGACTACATGATGGAAATGACATCTTAATTATAGGATCATGTTCTAGGAATGATTGGTTATTGTATTGGGAGAGTGTTGTAATAAGTTGTAAAACTCCAAGTTGTCGTTAATATAATCATCTTGGCTAGTATCTCCAAGGGGTGGTATTTGCTGTCCTCATGCCTCTTTTTGGGTTATCAAGCTAGTAGTCCAAGAGGGAGGTGTGACAGTAGCTCTCTTTGTGGTGTGTAAAAATGTCTCTTTGTCTATATAGATTTTTATTTTCATGTGTTGTCCTCTTGTGGTTTGTCTGTCGCAAACTCAAAGGATCCCTCAAATAAAATGCTCATAGAGAATTCAAAAATTCAAATTTAGAAATTACATTCCTAAGGAAAAAATAAAATTAAAAATATATGTGATTGGTTAGTGATTGATTTTTTTATAAATAATTGTGTGATTGATTTGTTCTTCTTTAAATAACAGGATCTCACAATAAAACCTAATTTAAACGATGATTAATAAAAACTTTTTTATTCATCATCATCATGATTATTATATTACTTTATTTTTAAAAATTAGCCTCAAATTAGAACATAAGCAATCAAATTAAGTTGGACAAAAGTAAATGGCTACATCATGCTCTCCTGTGTACATCTATATAGAATTAGAAGGAAAACAAAGGTTTAGCCACTATTTTGGGAAAATAAATATATTTCAAACATATTAACCATTTTAAGGGTTAGGGATAAAACAAGAGTTTCACGACAAAATCAATAGGAGGTAAAGGTCACGGATAAAACAAACATCATCACAACAATAAGATGTCAAGAGCCATAGATGCAACAAGAGCCTTATGGCAAAGGAAAAATGAGCTAGGGAGACAAGAGATAAAACCAATGTCTTATGTCAAAGAATAAATAAGTTGGAGACTAAGAATACAAGTGTTATGAAATCAATAAGGAGTCAAGGGCCAGAGATAAAACAAGTCTCTCATTACAAATAATAAATGAGATGTAGGCAGCCAAGGATAAAACAAAAAAAGTAAATGAGTTGAAGTTTAGGGATAAAACAAGTGTCATCAAATCAAGCACCACATGAAGAAATAAAACAAACTTGAGGTTATGGATTAACAAGCACTATCACAGCAAAAATAAATCATCAAGGGCCAAAGATAAACAAGCTTTATATGATGAAAGAAAAACATAAGTTGGAGATCAAAAATAAACAAGCACCATCCCAACAAAAAAATATCACTGGAGGCCAATGATAAATAAGCGTCATCACACTTAAAAACAAAACAATAAATGTCATTCATGAATGCATATATGCATTTATATTCTTGATTATTTTAATAGCTCTTTTTATCCTTTCTCTATTATTTTCAACAGATGAAAAAGAATTAGGACGGGTGGTAAATAAGTGGGTCCATAACGCCATTCAACAAGTTTTTATTTTACGAGTGATTTTTTACTAAATAAAACACCGTCTGTATATAGTCTTTTAAGACTGATGGTAAATAAGTGGGTCCATAACGACAGTGATATGGTAACTGAGACATTGATCTTAAAATCCTTCTTCAATCTTTAAATATTTCACAATATAAGAATTTTAAAGGCTCCTACAGTTTCCAATAAAAAAGGACCTTATTTGAAATCGATTCTCTTCTGTGAGCAACAATGAGAGGAACATCCTTTAGTATGAAAATGCAGGTTTGCTCTGATTGGATGACACTTAAACTTCAATAAGGAAAGTTGGATTGATCAAGTATATTAAATAAAGAAAGACTACCCCAGCTGTCTTTGATAAAATGGGAGGACTTGCGTTTAAAAGTTTATTCTCTTTTGGAGCAACAATGAATATTAGACGTTTTGCAACATAATCTGCATCTTCAAATGTAATCATACTCATTCCGTTGATTTATAGCCTTTCATGGGGAAAATTGGTTTCATCCTCATATTAAATGAAAATGGACAACCCCAATTGATGTGTAAACAAAAGGTAGCATCTCAAGACCATTTTTTCTCAATAATACTGATACTTTGTTGGATATTTCCATTAGTACACAAACTTAAATCTCAACCGGAAATTGTGGATGTTGCAAAACTTCTAATAATTAAAAAAACTAGAGAAATGTTTTTTCAAGAAAACGGAAGTGTATTTTAAAAAATACTATTGTAATTAAAATAAATGCATGCTTGGAATAACATAAGACCAAAAAACGTTTTTGAAAAATATATTTTTATTTTTGACACTTTTCATAAAAGCTCTTTCAAATAAGAATAGATCGTGTGTTTGAGTACAACTCGTTTTTGGAAATATTTTTATTAACATGTTTATTTGGTTTATTATATACTAGCTAAAAGTATTCTTATAAACATTTTCGAAGTTGCCCGATGGCCATGGCGGCCAGAGTTGGTTGTAGAAAGTTTGCAAAAAATGATGACTAGAGGTTGAAGTTGGCCTGCAAACTTCTTACCTTAAATTAAGAAAGAAACAAAGTGGAATCTATAGGTTTGAATAGTATTTGGTGTGGGAAGTCTTGGGCTTCCTAAACTCTTGTGTCAAACAAGGGTTCGGCATAGGATGGTTGACTCATCCAATCCCGAACCTTGAAACAAACAACTTTTATAGGTATTAAAAAAACGATGGTGCTGCATTCTACTAGTTTTTATGAATATCCAATGTAAATCATACTAAAATATACATAAATTATCCACGCAAATATCACACACAACTGACAACATTTGTTTTTCTTTATGTTTTTCTCGGTGTCAGGAAAAATATAGACCTACAGGTTTTTTAAATTGGAGTACTGACTTCATGCAGTATATGCAACCAAATAAATTGAACAAAATCCTAAGATAAATGAACAAAATCCTAAGATAAATGATCAACAGAGAATTGTCAGCTAGGTTGATTCATCATTACATTCATTCACGGGCATTTGGTTCGTAATCAAATTCCTAGAAATTAAATTTTGGGAGGCAGATAATTTGAAAATCTGGAACCCAAAATCAAGCCCATTTACAGTGAAGATTAAATCCCACATTATTTTCTTTGTTGCTTACACATTAAGCATGCTTAACCAACAAGCTAATATGTGATTGGCTAAATTGAAGGTGTGGAGGTGTGTTATGGAAAATGGATATGAGCGGTGGAAATTTCTCTTTAAATTGACATAGTTGGTGTGTAGAAGATGGATGAGTTCCCGAGAGCTTCCTCATATTTGTGGGTTTGTGTATTTGCCAGAAAAATATACTGTCGACTGAGTTTCCTTTTGCGTTGTTTACTGTAGCTATTTTTCTTTCATGGAGAGTTATATGAGCTCTGTAATACGAGCACTTTCTAAAGAGAAAAGTGAGAGTAATCATTTTGAAGCATTGTAAACTTTTGTACAATTCTCTCTGACTATTTTAGTGGAACTTGCATTGGTAATAGAGAACGGAACGGAAAGGTACCAGGGACCATTCTCTTGACTTTGACGAATAATGTACAAAGAGCAAAGGAGACGACCGCAGCAGGACTAATGACAGCTTTGTCGAACATGTATGAGAAGGCTTCAGTAAACAACCAAGTGTATTTTGCAACCAAATTCTTTAATTTAAAATGGCGGAAGGTACATCTATCACAACCCCTTTAAATGAATTTGATTTGTTGTTAAACAAATTAGTTGCTCTTGAGTTAGAGATTAGTGATGAAGTGAATGCTATATTGTTAATGAGATCATTGCTGATAGTTAGGAAACCATGAAAGCTGCACTTTCTAATTTATGTGGTAAAGTGAATTGCAGTTTTCACAGGTTACAGATTATGCGCTTGCAAAAGAGATTCGCAGAAGAGACTCAGGTGTTGCTGCCACTTCTAGCTCACCATTGAAAGTGGAAAGAGGAAGGAGTAACAGCAAAAAGAAAGAATAGAAGCAAGTCCAGAAACTGCGTTTGAATGTTGGAACTGTGGTAAGACTGGACATTTGAAAAAGAACTGCAAAGATGTAAAAGAGAACGAGGAGAATGAAACTGGTGCAAATATTGCTATAGATGAAATTCAAGATGCTCTGACTTTGGCTGTTCAGAGCTCTGATGACACATGGATGTTGGATTCAAGTGTGTGTCATTTCATATTACTGGTCAACGTGACATTCTAGAAAATTATGTTGCAGGAAATCATGGAAAAGTGTATCTTGTTGATGGAGAACCTTTGGTTGTCATTGGGATCAGTGATGTGAATTTAAAATTGGCAAATGGTTTGACTTGGAAAATTTGCAAGGTACCGTCATGTTGAAAATATGATGAAAATTGATTTCCGTAGGGCACTTAGACAGTGAAAGATGCAATGTTTTCTTCGTCATGTTTGAAATATGATGAAAATTGATTTTTGTAGGGCAGTTAGACAGTGAAGGATGAAATGTTTTCTTTGACAAGGGAAACTAGAAGGGTTATAAAAGGGGTCATAGTAATTGGTCGACGAAGCAAGTCGAGGACTTTGTATGTCAACAACAGTGACAAGAATATGGTGGTTGTTGTTGATAATTGGAGTCAGACTCAACTATGACACAACAGGTAGGGACATGAGAGTTAAAAAACTATGAAATTTTTTTATTATAAAAGAATGTTATGGATTAAAGGTAGTTAAACAAAGGGGCTTTCGCAAAAATAACAAAAAAAATTATGATAATAGAGCCTATGTCACAACATTTTCTAAATTTGCAAAAGTAGCAAATTTCCTATGATTACCGTTTGATAGCCCTCTGATAACTTATGATTGTCCTCTGATAGCCGTCTGATATCACTAATTTTGCCATATTCGCAATATGCAAAAAATTGGTGTCATGAGGTGTTTTTTTCTAAATGTTTTGGTCATTTCAAGCAATTTCCCTTAAAACAAAATTTATGTGAGATGTGTGTATTTGGGAAACAAAAGTGTGTCAGTTTCTTAATGACAGGACCAATGCGAAAACCAACAAAGTTGGAGTTAGTTCACACATATGTTTGGTTTGGGTCTTCTGAAGTATCTTCTCTCTCGTTGGCTCTAGATATTATGGACCTTCATGGATGACTCAAGTAGAAAGGTATGGACTTATTTTCTTAAACATAAATCTAAAGTTTTTTTTGTTTTCAAAACTTGGAAAGCTATATATGGTTTGATTAATCCCAGTACCACAAACATATGGTTGTCCATAACTAGAGGGTCCCAATGACTCGCCGACTTCAATCCCCGATCTGTTATAGAGTTGGTTAGCCTCGTCCCCACAAAAGAAAGGTTGTTGTAAAGGGTCGACAAACAAATTTGTATTGTCGTACAAATTTGATGATTTTGTAGGTTGCTATCCAACGACGATGGGCGGCGCGTCCAACTAGGATGACCAGAAGGGTGAGACCGTTGGACAGGCGACGGTGCGTAGAAGCGGATGGGATGGGCGATGAGATGAACGGACGGAGGCGCGTGGGCCCACGTGCCTGACAGAGGCAGCACATGCAGTGGTTCCTAATGAGAAGGTTGTGCAAACGACAGGTTAGCCCATTGAATAGATCAACGGCTTCTGAATCCTTTGGGGTAGTTTTTTCATGGTGGTGTCCATGGTGGCGGCGGTGGCTGTGACTTCTACTTTTGTCTGGGTGTTTCGTAAACAATTTTCTAGGGTTTCGTTATTGCTTCACTCTGATACCATATTGAAAGCAATAAACACGAAACTGAGGCTTACGTGAAAACCCAAGAACTGAGAGAAAAACTACAATGTTTTTAGTTTTATTATTTTTTTGATGAATAATACAATAGGTACAAGGGAGAATAAATAGAATATACAATGGAATAAAAAAGGAAAAGATTTAGGAATGAAAAAAAATATTTTCATAATTTTCCATAAATATTCTAAGATTCTAAGAACTTTAATGAATCTCCTATAGTTAAACTAACCACTATTAGAACTATATTGTCAATAATGGAAAAAGAGAATATGTTCTTGAAACATATAGATGTAAAGAAAATTAACATTTCTTCTGGGTGATTTGAAAGAAGAATTTTATTACATGGTACACCCATAGGGAGTCACATGTAAAAGGGTAGGAGAAAATGGTTTGCAAGCTTCAAAGTAGATTGTATGGTCTCAAACAGACTCCTAGATAGTGGTACAAGAAGTTTGACAACTTTTTGGACAACAGAAATGCCAAACAGATCACTGTTGCTACATAAAATCTCATGATAACTCTCACTTTATATTACTGTTATATGTTGATGACATGTGAATACTAGGTTCATATAAATAGAAAATTCAAAGATAAAAGATGAGTTACTAAACAATTTGATATGAAATATTTAGGTGCTACTAAACAAATCTTAGGGATTAAGATTGAAAGGAAAGATGGTACATTGACACTGTCACAAGAACAGTATGTGAAAAAGTTCTTGAATCGATTTCACATGGAAAACGCAAAACTTGTGAGTACCCCCTTAGCTTGTCACTTTAAATTATCTTAGAACTCACCCACTTCTTAGCAAGAAATAGATCACATGGGGAGATTGTCATATGCTTCAGCTATAGGCAGCTTTTGATTTAGTCCATAGTTTGCACAAGACTAGACATTGCACATGTAGTGGGAGTGGTTAGGATGTACATGAGTGATTAAGGGAAACAACACTTAGAAGTTGTAAAATGGATTTTTCGATATTTGAGTGGGACAACTGATTATGCTCGGCACTTTAAAAGGTCTGATTCCAATTTATAAGGATATGTTGATGTGGATATGACAGGTGATACACATGACAAGAAAAATACTATTATTCTATTAACTTTGTGAGAAAAATTCTAAAATTTCCCCCTTTTTTTTTTTGTTGTCCGATAGAAGTAATGCTTCATAGAACAAAATCGAAATATTTTTAAAAATAACAAAATAAATTAAAATATTTACAAGTTATAACAAAATTCTGAATTCTATTAATGATAGACACTGATAGACTCTTATCACTAGTGGCTATCAATGTCTATTATTGATAAAATTTGAAAATTTTGCTATATTTTGTCCAATTTGATATTTTGGACAATTTCTCACAAAAATATATAAAGCTAAGAGTGCATAATTGAGCTTTTTTTTTTGTAACTTAAAATTGATAGCATTTTTTCCTCAAATCTTTGTTTTGTCATTGACCTGTATTTTTCAAGATATTAAACACTTAGATTTGAACACGATAAGTAAAGATATACTGCACAATTTCTGCATGTAATTACTGTAGTTGGTGTAGACAAATAATACAATTACTTACATAATCAATAATTTATCTACAACGGTAGTTCGTAAAATAACAAGTTGGTGGTTCAATTTTGTTACCTCATATAGTTGTCAAACTTGACTGCAAAACTTCACTAGAGTTACGTTGATATCTTGAGGTGACTATCAATGTTGGGAATCAAAGACGATGATTGTCACCCTAGTTAATCATCAAAACTGGTTATCATCATATTTGTTTTTGGAGCTTAGAGTTGATTACTAAAGTTGGCATGAGAGTTGTTGGTCGTCAATGTATGCCACCGGATTGTGGTAGCGATATTCGTTTGTGGTAAAATTGTCATGTATTATATTTGAAAACATTGAAAGGAATAGACATAAGTTGATATAAATTAATATAACCAACTCAACTCCACTAATATGGTTGATGGACTGAACGTTGAATTATTAATTTTCACCGACTCAACCAAGCTCACGTTGTTGATAGTGAAACCAATTATTAAACTAAAAGACAAAAAAATACACTAATTTTGTTAAATAATTTAAAATATATTTGTTGTTAATTTTTTTTTTAAAAAAACTGTATTATTATTCTAATTAACCCTGACAATGACATCATGCATGCTCAATTTATGACACTCGGCTTACTTTATGTCTACTGTCTAATTATTACTATTATCTTGTAATGTGACTTTAGAATTTCCAAATGGGTATTGATTGTTCAATCCGATTCAATAATATAATATTAAATAAGAACAATTAGTGAATACACAAAATGAAATAAGACAATTATGCAATAAATCATTTCATTTGTTAGGTTTATTACATCTCACGTTTAGATATACTAGTATAATGTGTAGCGTTGGATTATAGTAAATATTGCATGTATATATTTAGGTTGTGCTAAATTTTAAAATAATTTCAAAATAAGATTTGCTTTTATATAGATATGATAAAATTTAAAAAATAGTAAATTTTACAAAATAATTACAACTTATAGCAAATTCTATCACTGATAGTCATTGATATGCTATAGTGATAGGAGACTATCATTGATACAATCCAAATATTTGCTATAGCTTGTAAATATTTTAATTTATTTTGTTATTTTTAAAAGTGCCCCTATATATATATGAAATTCCTTATAAACAATATTTTTGGTACCATTTGGAGCTAAGTTATTGTCACCTATATGGGCTTCATCTAAACTTTTGTTGTCTTCATTGAAAATCTTCTAGATAGTGCAATATAAAGTTATTCATGAGAACACATTACAAATTGTTTGTCCTTATACTTTGTTAATTGTCATTGCAAAGCATAAACGAATAAATAATTGTTTTCTCTTGAACTTTAAATGAATATTCATTGTCATTTGGTAGACTTAATGGTATTTGTGGAAGAAAAACTTGTTTTTTTGCATGATCAGTCATTGCTATTTTAACATGTATATTATTTTTGCTAAATGATCGACATACCAATCTTGTCTCATTACACAATTCATTGGATGGATCCAAAATTTGAAATAACAATGTTTGAAAAAAAAAATCAAGGAAGCTTTTTATATAGTAGAAAAAATTGTTACAAAATCCTGTGAACTTTCAAATCGATAAATTTGTATTGTTAAATAGAATCAATAAGATATTTAATTTTTAATTAATTTCTAAAATGTAAATGAAAAATCATTTGCATTCCAATTTTTCACAATACCTACTTTAATTTCATTAAACTTTATAATTAATTAAAAAAGTAGTGGGTAAAACATTTTCATTCAACTTTTCACATCCTTATAATTAATTTAAAAAGTAGTGGAAGATGGTGAGTTATTTTATAATTATTTATATAAAAAAAAAATTAAAAATAAATCTACCATAAAATCAAATATTGATTTGGAAAATAGAACTAAACTTAAGGGTATAATGGAAAAAAAAAATTTTATCGCTTTTATATATACTATAGATAGATGTTGGGTTATTTTCAAAAATAATGTGTTCTCTATAAATATTTACAAAAATAGGGTTGTTTAATAAGAAATGATAAGAATAAGGTGTTTTGGCAAACTATTGTAAAAAATAGGTAAGTTTTTGAAATCTGACGAAGTCGTGTATGTATACGACTTCATTATGGAAGTCGTGTACCGGTACACGACTTCAGTACTATACACGTCAACACATTTGACCAGTTTGCTCCACGTATGGACCAGTTTGACCCACGTGGAGTCCACGTGGTGACTCGGTGATCGAAGTCGTGTACCCAGTACACGACTTCCTTAAAAAAAATTTAAAAAATTATTAGATTTTAAAAGACTAACTATTTTTAAAATAACAACATTTGTGAAAGACTAATGAAAATAAAAGATGTGAAGATTTTAGTTTTTGTTCAAATGTCCAAGTTTTTGGTAATTTATTTTTAATTAAGAATTGAGTTCTAAACAAATTAAAAACAAAATAAAAACAAAATTTTGATTATTAATTTTTTGTTGGTTTTCAAAATTTGGCATGGTAAGTGCTAAAACAAAAAATCAAAGGTAAAACACATCATTAGATGATATTTTGAGTGAATTGATAAGACGAAAACCGAAATAATTTTTTTCAACATTTTCTCATTGGATCATTTTCAAATCCTAATTCACTCATCTAAATGTAGCTAATTTTCATTTTTTTTCCTCTCTACTAATAATCAAGTATCACAACTTCTCTAACAAATTAGTGATATTTTATAAGAACATCCTAAATTTGTGTAGAAAAATTTCTCTTTTAGATGACAATAGGCAATGCGATAAAACTATTTGTAGTTAAAATAGGATCAAATTAATAAGTCAATAAATATAAATAAATGAAAAAGACTTCCTATTGAAATAACGCCGTTGAGTTTAGTTTTACAAATTTAATTATATTTCTCACATATTATATAAGATATATTTGGTATGAAACTTAGGAATATTTGAAAATGATGTTGTACAATCTCTATCGAAATACATCACAAATCAATCAATAAATTGATTTTTTTGTTAATTTATTAAGGAAATCTTGTGGCTTAAGATAGATCGAGAAAAAATGTTTTGAACGTTTTTTTTTAATACTTGGTTCTCTATTTTTAAAAAGAATATTATATTTTGATATTATTAAGAGTACTCCTACATCTAAATCACGTATTAGCAACTTTTAATTTATAATTAATTTAAAAAGTCCAATTATACAACTTAAGAATTTAAAAACACTTAAATTATACAACTTAAGAATTTAAAAACACTTAAATTATACAACTTAACAATTTTCCTCATCTCCCTCTACGACATCATCGCCTTGTCGTCGTCGTCGCCGTCGAATGCGTCTACGATCTGTGTCGGCAACATTTAGACGTCGAGTCCGCTGAACAAATTGGTCTATATCTCCCATGACTTCGTCACACATTGGTCTAAAAATTTCAAAATTGTTTTCCATGGAGACTCGACTTACGTCTTCAACAAAATTATTCTGAACGATTGTAAATAATATAATTAAAAAATGTTCATGCTTGTATTGAATTTATAAATCATATTAAAATTATTACCATCCGATAACAGTAGGCGCCATCAGGTGTCATGAAGCATTTGGTAATCGACGTGTACCAGGAAAAGTAGTTATCTGATACTGTCGGCTCGTGTGTTGCTTCTGCTTCGGCACAAAAATTATTTCGTGAATGCCACGTTGTTATATGCTCCGCATGAATCCTACTCCAATCTTGATAGTGCTTGCCACTTAAATCAATTTGGTGTAGGCCCTGATCTGTGGAGCAAAACTCTGGTGGCATTTGTAGCATATGGAACTGTCGCAATACACGATCTGCTTGACGCTTCTCAACGAGATGAAAGCAAATCATAGGACCCATATGTCCACATCGCTTGACCGTTATGACATTGATGAGGTAGCAATGTCATAATGTGGGGCGTGTATGGTGTCCAATTAATCTGTTAAAAAAAACAAACATAAGTAAGCAACAAAAAACATACCTAGACAATATTGGTATAATATTTTACTACCTGAGAGTTGATCAACCGATCAAATAGCAGTCGGTAGGTGATCAACATATTTCCTGACAGTTCTGACAATGGTATAACACTGCTCCATCTAATGTGAGAAAGAAATCATTAATAAGTTATACACCGTGCAAATTTTATTAAAAAAACAATTCTTTATTCGTACTTGTGGTGCCAAAATAGGAAATCTGTCATACGCTCATACTTGCAACAATATTAATGGGCCAGCAATCTCTAAAGATCGTGCATTACTCGCTCGACACAATTCCCTATACAACCATACGAGGCATGCAGCGCCCCAAGCATACGTACCAGCCTGGTTAAAATTAATTAAAAGATGAAGAAACATACAGTGGACCAGGGTGTTTGATTTGTCGGCAAATAGAAAGCCTCCAATCAACTGCATAATGTATGCACGAGCGTATCTCTGAACGCTCACTACATCAGCATCCGGTGGCAATTCTGTGAACTGTTCTGCCAACCAAGGAAGGCTCAACCGTTGACCTTTCATTTCAGGTGGACGAACTCCCAAGTAATCCTCACAAAGTACCTTTAAGTCATATAACAACGACCCTACCACAGGCTCACCATCCACAGGTAACCCCAACTGAACTGCAACATCCTGTAGTGTGATCGTGCATTCCCCACAAGGCATATGAAATGTGTGGGTCTCTGGTCTCCAACGCTCGACCAAAGCAGTAATCAAGTGTCAGTCCAACTGCATGAATCCTATCTGGGAAACCCTAGAAATCCAGTAGCCTCTAAATATGGTACAATACGTTGATCGAATGGGATCGTGCGTTGAGATGCTGCCTTTCTTCGTCGACAACTCAAAACAACTGTGGAGGAGGTCTCCCATATAGACTGTGAACGATGGGATGGCTGTAGATATAGCTACGTAGGATCACTCGGCCCAGGTTCCATTATGCAAATAACCTAAAAAATAATTCATTAATAACACACACATATTGCTAAAAAATATTGAAATACTAAGAGGATCAATTGGCCCAAATTCCATTACATGATTACAATATTATGAATTTAAGTTGTTAATTTTGCATATCAATAAATTATAATTAAAGAATTCATCAAAGCCTAAGATATACATCAAACAATTACAAAGAAGTCGTGCATTAATAATTACAAAACCCTAAAATAGACACATCAGTGTCTTGAAGAAGAAGAAGCACGTTGAGGACAAGTACGTCTGTTATGTCCTTCTACTTTACAGACCGTGAATCTGAGTGATTGACTAGACTCTTTTCAATCCATTTCATTTTGGATCCTAGTAGTTCTTGGTCGACGGTTTCGTCTAACCTTTTGGCCGGCCGTCTGAACCCTCTGAAAAAAGGCCCTTCCCCCGGACTCCTTCGGTTAATTACGGAAGGTCCTACTTGAATTAGGAACTTTCTCTCTTATGTTTTGAAACCTACTTACTGAAATAAGAAAAGAACAAAGGGTTCAAAGACTTTATGAAAAGTTGAGGGAAACCAAAGAATTCTTTGAATTAAGGCAGGACCCCGAAATGGCGAGCGAACTACTCAATAAGTACCACATTCTCAGAAATCTGTGGGAAGATGAACAGCGCGAGAAAGGAAATGGGTCCTTTAAGTAAGTCCGCATTGGGGCGAACTTCAGTGAATGATAACTCTGGCCAATAATCTGAGTGTTGGATTGGATGGAAGCGACCATAATAACATTGTTTGAATATGGACAACAAGTAGCATTCATCAATGTATGGTACGTACGTCAAGTGCATGTAATTACAAACTGCAATTACATGCGAACATGGAATCTTAAACGACTGTCACTTGTTGCAAGAACATGTCCCTTCATCAAACTTACTACCTGTGTGTGTTGTCCTTTGTATGGAGAAATCATACTCATACCCGTGTGAACCTCGAACGTCTGGGTTTCTCTATCAATGGATGTCACTGAATGTGCAGAAGCTCGTTTTTCCCACTTCTTAAGCTTTCTTATTGCATATTCCATATAAATATCACCACGATAGAGTGCTTCACTTATCTCAGCTCGTCGATGTTCGAAATAAAGAATTGTGCGATAAAATGTTAGTCTAACCAAAGAAGTGATGGGTAACATTCGAGCTCCTTTAAATACACTGTTCATACATTCAGCTGCATTGCTTGTCATCCACCCATATCGAGACCCATTGTCGTAGGACTGAGTCCATTTTTCCACGTCAATATCTTCAAAAAACTCAAGACACTCTGGGTTCAATTGTTGTAGTTCTTTCATAGCTTTTATAAATTTGCGCCTTTGGTGTTGATTACCTGCCCTAAACACCAAATCTTTCAGTTGCTTCGATTTGTATTTCTGCTGGAAGTTGCTAGCAACATGACGAAGACAATATCGATGGACAGCTCGAGGTTCACTCCAACCTACCTCTTCATTGTTAATGGCAGAAAGAATGCCCCTATGTCTGTCAGAGATCAAGCAAATACCATATCGATCAGTAACGTATTCGCGCATTACATGAAGAAACCATGACCAACTAGACGAGTTTTCCCCTTCCACTATAGCAAATGCAAGAGGAAATATATGACCATTTGCATCGATAGATAAGGCAGTTAACATTTTTCCCTTATATTTTCCATACAAATGGGTTCCGTCGATCTGATTTAATGGCCTACAATACTTGAACCCTTCTATTGCAGGACCAAATGACCAGAAAACCCTTCCAAAAATGGTTGTACCTGGTACATCGGATGGAAGAAAAAACCAATCAACTCGAGTTTCAGGATTATAATGTACAACGACACTCAACTAGTACTGAAGCTCATTATATGATTTCTCCCAATCACCAAAAACAGCAATCAAAGCTTTTTTCTTCGCTTGCCAAACTCGTCCATACTTGACATTGTAACCGTATTGTTGTTTTATGATTTCCACAAGCACAGGCACAGTAACACTAGGATCAGCTTTCACTATGTTTTGAACTTGAACACTCATGAAATTAGAATCTAGCTGTGAGTGATCTTGTGTTAAATTTGAGTATAGACACGAGTGCTCTCCTTGGAGCCTAGTGATTTCAAACAATCCGTGGCTCTTACGCTTACTAACACGTAACCTTCCGTTGTAGCCATTACACCACTGTTTGCATCGAACATTCCACAAATGTTGGTTTGATTCGACTACAACAATTTCATAGTGTTGTGTCACACAGTACTTCTTAACGGCCAACTGAAGATCTTCCTTACAGTCAAAGATCATTCCCTTTTGAATTAAACAAGATGTGTCTACAGATACATTTCTATCTACCAATGTAGAGCCTTGTTCACAAACAGAATTCGCAATGTCCCAATCTATTTGTGTAAATATATCGGACGGGATCATTTCATTCTCTTCCTCTATATTTTCTTCATTACCAAATAGTTCATCGACTTCTACATCTATATCACTATCTCCATCATTACTAGGTTCAAGAATAACTAAATCTTCAGGTCGCAACGACTTATTTAATTAGCTGTTAAATATGAAGACGACCATCAGTTTAATGTATCTATTTATTTTATTAGTAATGTAGTGTACACAATAAAGATGTTTATGTCATTCGTGTTTTCAAAAAGGTTTAATTATTGTTGTTGTTGTTGTTGACTACTACTACTCGACTCATCAGTTTCACAAGCCTTCATTTGATCTTTCAAGTCAACAATTTCATGATCTCACTCCTCGACAGCTTTCATTAGGAAATTTATTTTTCTCTCCACCTCCGTCATGGCGGCCTTGGGTGTTACATAGCCATCATGACAGATACTACTTCAAGGTTTGATTCTTCTCTGGTAGATCTAAAGAAAGAGTAGAGTTGTTGAACAGAGGGTTCTCTCTTACGATGATCTTGCGTTCAGGAGATTCCATCAGTTGTTCCCAACTTTTCTTTATGAGGACTGAACTTCGTTCTTATTCTTGCATGCTCCCCTTTAAGTGACTCTAGGTGACAAGTCTAGTGTAAGTGTCATTTGCAACAGTTTATTTGAATTCAGCTTTCTTTGATGTCATTGGTTTTCTTGTAGATTTAAATGACGAGAAAGAGATGAGGGGTAGAGAGGTTCCACTGGGCATGCCAATTTGTTCACACGAGATTTCTAGAAAAATTTAATTCCTAGAGTTGAACTTGTGTTGATGTTGTATTTGAGTTGATTTGATACAATGTTGTTTGATCTCTAGTATTTGATTCTTTGATTCTCTCTCGGTTGGTTGCTTACTCTTGATTTGAGAAAGCGGAGTTCTTAAAGTTGGAGTCTTGGAAGAAAGCTTGTATCTTCAAAGGAACTTTAATCTTTGAGGGTGGTCGGCTTCAAGAGTTAGGGAGTCTTTTAACTCTTAGGAGAATTCTCTATAGACTTTCTGGTGTCAAAATTTTTCCACCCCACAAATGAAGAGAACTCCTCTATTTATAGATTTCTTTGATGGACTTTATGGACTTGAGCCTGGTTGGTCTATAGACCAGAAACCATGGGCTCAACCACGTGGATTTAGGTCATATTTAGCCTTTGGGCTAAATTAATCTTATTTTTCTTGGCTCAATTGAACTTTAGTCCAAGTAAATAATATTTAATTGGACCAAAATAAATAACTTGATCCAACGGTCATAATGAAAACATGTGGCATCATCAGAATTGGCCAATTTATGTCTTCAATTTTAATTTGGGACACTCATGCCAATTTTTTAATTAGTCCCTAATTTAATTATTTGTATTTTTTTCATCATTAATTTGGTAAATGACGTGGCAATTTGTGATTGGTTCAAAATTTCTTATTCAATAGTGCAGGCCAAACTAAAACTCATCAAGATCTGCAAAACCCGTTAAAGACATTTTGTAACACCCCAAACCTTAAGGTATATTTTTATTATTCAAATCAAATTTGCTTTGTCTTTTTTTTTTTTTTTTTTTTTTGTGAAAGAAAAGAAGTGATGGGGGGAAAAGGAGTTGGGAAAGTAATAATAATCATATATATTATTATTATTATTGTTATTAAATAAATAAATAAAATAATAATAATAATATTAATTAACTATTCTTTTTTTCTTTTCTTTTCTTTTCCCTTTCTTCTTCTTCCCGTGCGCGTGCCCCCCTCCCCTCCATTTTTCTTTTTCTCTCTTCTCCTTCTCCTTGCCCTAGCCGCCAACCACCACCGCTGTTTCTCTCCTTGGCCGCGCCGTTCGGAGCTTCGTCGCTCGGTCTGCAGAAGACGAACGTCGGCGGTCAAGTTCACAGCCGTTTCGTCCTTCAGCCGAAACCAGCCTCCGCGTTCTTGTTCGCGAAACATCTCCAGCCATCACGCCCCGAGCCGACGCGTCCCTCACACTTCGCGACTGACCCAACCCAATCGAAGTCGTTCGTTTTTTTTTTCTCCTCGTCAGGCCGCGTCGCACGAACTAGGCTACGTTGCCGACTACTCTCCGTCGTGCTTAGCTGCTGTTGAGCATCCGAACCATTCTGCCTTTGTCTGCCGCTGCTTCTATTTTGCTGTAGATCGTCAAAGTTTTGTTGTAAGTTGATTCGGTAAAGATGAGATTGTTGGGTTATAAGGTTTTGCTTTTGTAAATACCTTGAGATGTGATGTTGTTTAATTGGTTGCTTTGATGTTTGTTCTTGAAGGCGATATTGGTGATTTGAAGTTAGGGACCTTGAGTTTTCCCATAAGCTTCGTTGGAGTTCGTTTCTCCACTTCTTGGGTAAGTCGTGAGATTTACATATGGGTGATTTGAATGGATGAAACTAATTAGAAGGATGTTGATTTTATGTTTGGTTATGTTTAGGAATTGATTTATTGGAATTTGTTCGATTGAAGAAATTGCATAAGAGTGAGGTAAGGGACTTCCTACTGGACTCACCTATAGCTTTGAAATGTGTTGGGTTGTATAATTATATTGGAATTGAGCAGGAATGATGGATATGCTATATACGTTTGGTTGTGGGCTGGATGTTTAGTTAAGATTGTGTTTCGACGAGAAAATATATTTTTATGTGGTTTTGGTGTCAAGTGTATGTGGTGACTGACTGGTTATGTAAATATCCACATATGGTTGTTGAATGACTGAAAATTGTAGATGAATTTTATATAGGGGGAAGGTGGGAATTGATGAATGGTTGTTTAGACTGAATGTAGAATGCACTGTCGTGGTTGCGTTGTTATGACGGAGGGGACTGATTAGTCATACTCTTTTAGACCGAGGAGAATGTTATGATTATTTAGTTCGTTGACTGATGTACTGATATGTTTTGACTGACCTTAGGTTAAATTGGGATAAAATGGTTGTTGAGGTTAAATGAAGAGTTTATGTGACGAGGACATTTAACTGGATTGTAAATGATTGTTAAGACGTATAGAAGGGACTGAGGGGTAAATTATTAGTTTCCTAGTGAGTAGTTACCTTGCGGGTGCCCTACGGGATTATCACCCTTTTGTCCATTCTTTGCAAGCACTAGACTGATATGTGCATCTTTCGGGAGCACTAGACTGATATGTGTTTCTGCAGAACACTAGACTGATTTATGCGTCCCTCGGGCGCTAGACTGATTATGTGTTTCCTACGGAATCACAAGACTGTGACTGTGCAGGGTACTCCATAGGAATTTAATAATTTATTTTTCGCCTAACGGGACCAGTAGTGGGTCCCTTACTGAGTATGTTATACTCACCCTTTATATGTTTAATTTTCAGGCAAAGGTACTCGAGGGGCAGACCGACTAGGTACAAGAAGGACTTGTGATTGCCATAGAGGAATGCCTTTAAAACTGCTTCCGCTGATGGTTTAAAATATTTTGTTTGAACCAAGTTTACAAATAGTTAGAATTTTTGTAAACAGCACATCAAAATTTTATATTTTGAAATAGGGCCCGAATACAGTTTTCCTCGATTTGTTATGGTTTCAACTAAAGTTTACTATGTCTTTTGTCAAACAAATTGTTTTGTACTAAAGTAATGACTTCGACTTAGATGAGAAAAGTTGGGTCGTTACACATTTACAACCAAAGTATAACAATTTACAAGACTAATACCCACTACCCCACACTTTACCTAGTATTTACAAAACTCAAACTTAGGGAACTATACATACTCTTAAGCACAACTCCACCCACGTATTGGAAATAAAACCGAGACCTTCTAATAGACTATGGCAGAGTGTCAACCATCAAGAACTCGATCTCTATCTGAAAAGTGAGAAAACATTTTGAAAGAGTGAGCTATAAAATCTAGTAAGTGACTAGGTTTTTAAAACAAATCATGTTTTAAACATTTGAGTAACACACTCATCAAAATACATTTATAAATAGTTTAACTCAATAAATCACGCTAAATAATTTAATCTTTGCAAAGCATTTTAAGTAGATACTCAAACTAGTTTTCCTTTGGATACCATAAACAAATCCCTTGGAAATGACAGAGCTAAATCAATGCCAAATCCACCTCTGATTCGATAGTAGAGTAATATCAATTATAATGATCAAACCTCTAAGATATGAGTCCTTCTTTCAAAATATATATATCTGTATCCTCTATGTAATAATCTTGCCCTTTCATGGTACAATATGTCTTGGTTTAGAATAAAACATGCTTTAAAACTATAAACTTTTTTTTTATAGAAAACATAAACACTACATGTTTGGAAATTCTCTAACTCTTGGCCAACTATAAAATCATAACTCAAGCTTTGCTAAAACTCTTACAAACTCATTTACTCAAAATTCAATTCTAAACTCATTTACTCAAACTATAAACTCATTGACCAGAAATCAGATTTCTCAATGTCTGTTTAATTAAACTTTAAAAACTATTTAAATCATACTTTTAAAATAGCTTGCTAAATTGCGATGCATCTCAAACAAATAAACTTAAAGTATGTTAAAAAAATTTAGCTAGTAGACAAGTTTAGAAATCTCTATTGAAATTCGTTTTTGTTATGCTCACAGTCTTGGCTAGAACATTGGTCTGTAGACTTGACCGATTTTTTTTTTACCTGTCAAAGAAACCATAACCGAATATCATAACCCTAAATATTCTTGTCCTTTTATGCCGTACTTAATATGACGTACTAAATATGTCATACAAAGATTCAAACTTAAGGAATAAAATCAAACTTTCACAATTTTGCCCATAAAATTTCATATTCAAAGACCGAACTTGAGAAGCTCATAACTTGTTCATTTCTTAACCAAAAATTGTGTACATTTTATATCAAACTCACTTAGTTTCACCTCATGGGTCCATCGAGCTACCATTGAGATCTCTTAGGTTCACCTCATGAGTCCACCAAACTACCATTGAGGCTGTAAATTCACCTCATGGTTCCATTGAGCTGTCACTAAGCTCACTTAGGGTCTCTCATAGGTTCTCTTTGAGTAGGCTAAAATTCATCCACAATATTTATAAATATTTTCAAAAGTTTCATAATTTAAATAAATTTCTCTAATTATATAACCAAACATACAAAATATAATGGTTAAAGTTTGGATAGATCAATTGCATTTGACTCACCCAAAACGATTCCAAACCAACCCTATGTCTATTGGTAATTTTTCTATGATCTTTTAATTTTATTTTCTAATTATATATGTGGCTATAACCTTATGTTCTAAAGATATATATATGTTTTACCCACTAATTTCATCTTGCCATGCAATAATATTTGTTAGGTGATACAAAAAGGCAATTATATCTGTTTTTAGATATAAAATCATTGTTATTTTAAATTTTTTAGAATAGCCTTTAATATCTATAGAATAATTGACATCATGACTTCTTCATAGTAAAAAAAATATGGAAGAATGGGAGAAGAAATGTATTGCTATTATAAATAAAAATTTAGGCCTTTTGGCCAAAGAGTGAATTTTACATAGTAATACAATAAAAACAGAAAGTAGGATAGAGAGAAATGCGTCAAGCCCTTCAGTCACCCCGGTAGCCGTTCTTGGATTAAGGCTTAAGACGATCAGTCCTCCGGGATATTCAACTTGTTTTCGAAGTCGGAGAGGTGCTAAAAGCTAAAAATACTTAAGGAGACGAAGAAGGAGAGGTTTGAACGTCAAATAACTGTCTTGTAGAAAGGAGTATCTAACTTATCTCTCTCTTTCCCTTCGTATGACTAAGAATGGAAAATGTTGTGGGGAAGAACTTTCTCTCTCTCTTTTTTTCTAAGCTCTCACCTAAAACTCAAGGGAGGAAGAAAGGATGGATGATATCAACTTGCTCTCCAGCCAAGATTACACACCTATTCTCTGAAGTAGATCAAACCTCTATTTATATGTGAGGACTGATGTGATAAGGCAGCTCATGCTTCATTAATGTCTCTGATAGGATGTATCAGCCGCGGCACATATGTCCTTTCGTCCTTTTTCTGATAATACATGTCAAATCAATTTTGTCTGCTAGTGCATCAGGTCGCCTAGCTTAGTTGCTTGTCATTGCGTTGGTTGGATGCTTCTCCTCGTGTAGCACTCTATCATCGAGCTCTTCTTTTTTTGCTTATATCTTGCGATAAAAAAAAAACTAAAAGCGCGATAAAACACGGACAAAGTTCTTTTGCTGGATGCGCTATACAAGTTAATCGAATTATATACTTTTTCCTTTTTTTTTTTTTGTTCTTATGCTATGAGACTTCATTATTTTACATAAAAGGATGCAATAACTTGTATTTCTACAAGTCATCAAACACGTCGGATGATGTTGATGACCATGACACAAAGCAGAAAACAAGAAGAAATGGAAATAGAGGACTTGATGAGGGAAATAAATAAACTCAAAGTATGTTAAAACAATTTGGCTAGGAGACAAGTTTGGAAATCACTATTGAAATTTGTTTTGTTACTGACAGTCTTGGCGAGAACCTCGGTCTGTAGACTTGGTCAATTTTTTCTTGACCTACTAAACAAACCATAACCGAGTATTAGAAGCTTAAAATATTATTTTCCTTTTATGCCATACTGAATATGACGTACTAAAGATGTCATACAAAGATTCCTACTTAAGGAATAAAAATCAAGCTTTCACAAATTTGCCAAGAAATTTCCAGATTCAAAGACCCAACTTGAGAAGATCATAACTTATTCATTCCTTAACCAAAATGAGCGTATTTTATATGAACCTTGCTTACTTTCACTTTAAAACCTCATGAGTCCATTGAACTACCACTGAGGCCGTCTAGACTCACTTCATTAGGCTCTCCCATAGAATCTCTTTGAGTTGGCTAAAATTCACCTACAACAGTTTATAAATATTTTCAAAAATTTCATCACTTAAATAAATTTCTCTAATTATATAACCAAACATACAAAATATAATGGTTAAAGTTTGGATACATCAATTGCATTGGACTCATTCAAAACAATTCCAAACCAACCCTATGTCTATTGATAATTTTTCTATAATCTTCTAATTTTATTTTCTAAATATATATGTGCCTATAACCTTATGTTCTAAATATATACATGTTTTACCAATTAATTTCACCAAGTTATTCATGCAATAATATTGGTTAGGTGATACAAGTATAAAAGAAAAAGCAATTATATCTGTTTTCAGAATAAAATCATTATTATTTTAAATTATTGCGAATAAACTTTAATATCTATAGAATAATTGACATCATGACTTAATTAATGAAGCGCAATTCAAATATAAGGATAACTGAAACAAAGAATTCTATTTTCATCTTTTATTACACTTCTTCCATTCTACAAATATATAATTTTTCTTTTAAATGATAAATCGTTAGAAAACATTAACAAATATTGCAAAATTTTATTTTCTATGTTTAGAATGGGTTGTGAAAGACTTAAATAGACATATCTCAGTAGTGTCTATAGCTAAAAAAAAAGTGATAGATGTATATATATATAAGTCTATTGTTGTCTATCATTTATTATATTTTTGTAAATAAGTTATCTTATTTTGTTATATTTAAAAATATTTTTTTAAAAAATACTTTATAAATGTAATAAAATCATATATTTATTTAACACGGGTAGGGTTAATATTTAATATGAAAATGCAAATGTATCTTAAAAGACTTTTTAACATTAAACTGGTTGATTAAAACTTGTAGAAATAATATTTAAAAGTTAATAAAGTTTTAAAATTTAGTAATATAGCTCACAATTATTATTTTTGCAAAAATGGCAAAACATAATTTCAATCCACAAAATTACAAAAAAAAAAAATGTACAGATACACTTTATATACTTGACGCACATTTAATATACACATAATACATTTGATATCCATGATACATCACTCATATATACTTAATACACGTAATGCATGCGATGAATTTTATGCACTAAAAACTGTTATATTTACACAATTGAAAACGTGCACAACAAACTTTAAATATTATACTATTAATTTGTCATTCACTCCAATTAATTTCCTAATTTATATATTAATAACCTCTTTCTCAAGTATTTGAATTATTTTAAAAAATATTTAATTAATTAATTTCAACCTAAACATATGCAGTTAAATTTTTATTACTAAATAAATAAATGATTTGCAAATATTAAAATTGTTTTTTTTTTTTAAATTAAATCTAAAATATATCACTAACAAATTATATTATCAATAAGGTAACTTGTTAAATATCAAGATTGAAGGAATAAAGAGAATTGTACTAATTTCGTGTGAATATTACTAAAAGAAAAAGATTAAATAGAAAAAATTATAATACCTAACATAAAATAATTTGTACATATTCAATGACATTGGAATCTCTAATAATTCATTAAAGATTCATTTGGATTGATTTAATAAACAAATATTTTTGAAGAAACTTATTTTTTAAAAATTGTTTAAAATATACTTAAAAACATAGTTTTGAGTAGTTTTCAAACATCTTTTTTTTAAAAAAATAACTTGATTTTAAATTAAACAATTAAAAATGTTATCCAAATATACCATAAATATTCTAATACTTGTATATGAATACCGATCTATCACTATTAAAAGATGTTCTATTCATTGACAAATACTTTTCTCTATATTATATTACTCGGAGATTATTATATTGTTGTCATTTTTATGCATATACTGTTAACCATTTTGTGTAAATTATTTATAGACCATCAATATGTTATTGGTGATGACTTTTTATTAGAGATTGGATAATTTTATGTTTTATAGTCATTTAAATGTTTGCTAGACTACATTTATAGCTATCACCAAACACACAAATCACCCTATTTAAATAATAAGGATGCAAGTGACCAACTACAATTGAACAATTTGATAGATTACATATATCTATGTAATTACCCCACCACTTTGACATCATTGTTGACGGAAATATTGAGTTTCAATTAAATAAAAATATCGAAAAGGAGTGAATTTCAATAAATATTTTTGAAAAAGATAATTTAAATTAGTAAAATTGCATATTTTATTATTTCAAAATGAATGAACATTTAATTTTATTTTTTCAATCCTTTAGAAATATCAATTCATTCTTCATATCAATATTGTATCTATAGATATATCAGTCGATGGAAATTTTATACTATTAAACTAATCTAATATTAATATTTTTCATTACGCTTGAAATTCAAAATTATTAATTAGATGGTTTGACATCAGTGAGGCATAAGTTCTATTTGGCATTACTGAGCATAACAATAAAATAATTTGAATAATGTATAAATTGTACATTGGAGATTCCTATAAGAAGGGTAAGCCATTGGACATTGTAGCAAAGCATTCTATCGAAAACGAAGCAATGTCTCTTGGTGGGAAACTTGTGAGTGAATTACCAATAAATGCATCTGCAGGAAAATGCTACAAAATCTTCAAAGATAACTGTAAGCATATGCCAAATATTACGCCAAAATTCATTAAACAAGTTGATGTTCATGGTGGTGATTGGGACACTCATGGTCCTGGCTCTATCAAAATTTGGAACTACTTTGCCGGTACGTATCTGTATAAACCTTCAACAACAATCCATCATTTCTTATTTCCCTATTTGTACTTTTGCTTTCATTCTATTAATTTTTATTTTTATATTTTTAAAATCTTAAACGTATTTCGTTTTCTTTTATTTGTTGAATGAATATATGATCGTCTCTACACACAATATATATCATATCCTAATTTTTTTTTTTCTTTTTTTGTGTTAAGATGGTAAACCGGAAGTTTTGAAAGAGCAAGTGGAATTTGATGATGTGAATCGAAAAGTAACACTGATTGGATTAGGAGGAAGTGCATTCATGCACTATAAAAAATTCATCCCAATTTATCAATTTGTGCCAAAAGGTGATGATCCCAACCATTGCTTGGCCATTCTAACCATAGAATATGAGAAACTCAATGATAGCTCTCCTTATCCATACAAATACATTGAGATCATGAATGGCATGACCAAAGACATGGAATCTCACCTTAAATGACAAGCTTTTTGTTCGTACGAGCTTCACAATAACTAAGGCATTATGACATTGTCGATTGTGTGTTTTTATTTTGAAGTCATCTATATGGAATAATCACATTAATATCCTTAGTATTATTTCACTCTATTTATGTATTTTAATCACACATGTTCCATTAAATAATTGCCATCTATATGTAACATTGATGAAGCTCGATTATTATACATATATATTACTTTCTAAGTTTATGATATGTGTTGTCAAGATATGATATTCAAGTCTTTGCCTATTTTTTTTTTGTTTTGATCCTAACATACTAATCAAATATGTCTTTAGTGTACAAATTAAATACAATGTGCAATATCTTTGTGAAATAAACATAGAACTAACTCTAACAATTTAAACAACCAGATTTCAATAACTCTACCACCATTTTTATTTTTTACGATACAATGTCTTGATTAGTAGTGTTATTAAAATTTATTTTTCTAGTAGTACATTTACTTTAATTCTTTTTTAAGAAAATATAACAAAAAAATAAGTACTCATGTTTGTTGCCTTTTGCCATTTTGCTTCCTCCAAGAATAGGCTTCGTGGGAGGTTAATTATTAGGATTAGAACCTATATACAAACAACAAGTTAACCAAAATAGCAGGAGTTAAATCGAACCAACAAACAATAAAAATATTTAATGAGAAATTAAAGATTTGAGAATGTAACGACTTCACCTCTTCACGATCTTTACTTTTGATCATTACTATTGTGCACGTAATTTTAAAACAAAGATTGATCCAACTCTTTTAATGTAAAATAATAAGTTATCACTCGTTAGCTTTCCATTTCCTATACCTTTGTCTAAAATAGTAAACATAGAAAAGAGTGAGTATACACATATACCAAGTAAGAGACTCTGTTAACTTTCATTGGGAGGTACCAAATACTATCATGTACTCGATGGAACATGTAACGCCCTAAAGAAAAGAAATAATAATAATAATAATAATAATAATAAAAATAATAAGATTTTATTATTATTATTATTATTATTTTATTATTATTATTATTATTATTATTATTATTAATAAAACAAAAAAAACAACTCCCCCCCTCTCTCTCTCTCGCGACAACCCCACCCCCCCTCATCTTTTCTTCTTCTTCTTCTCCTTCTCCTTACCCTAGCCGCCGGTGCCAGATCCCCCGCAACGCTTTGCTAGTCAACCACCGGTGCGCCGCAGTCTTCATCCGCCACCTGTGAAGCAACCGTCGTCAGGTGCCTGCCGTGAACCCAAGTCGAACCCGAACCGAAGGCGCCAGATCCAAGCCGCGCGTGCCTCTCTCCATCCAATCGAGCAGTCAACCGTCCGCACCGCCGCGACTCTCCGCCTTCCAACTGAAGATCTTCATTCCATTTTCGTTCAACCGAGCCGCCCTCAGACCCGCGCCGTTCGGTCTCCGTGCAAGCCGTCTGTGAGCCACGCGTACCGAAGCTCTTCTCCAAGCTAGCTGCGGATCCAACGTCCATGTTGTAAGTTCGTTGGTAAGAAGAATTTTGGGTTTAATAGTATTACTCTTAGTTAGCGTAAGCTTCAAGATTGGCTAATTAATTGAGTATTGTTTGATCTTAAGGTGATTTTTGGAGAGGTGCTGCTTGAATATCTAAGTTTCGAAACGAGCTTCATTGGAAGTTTTGCTTCATTCGAGTTGGGTAAGTGTGAATAATCGCATTTGATTGGCTTTAAAGGAATGATGCGTTGGAGAGAGATATTGAGTATTTATCTTACTGTTTAGGTTCGTTTTTCGCAGATCTTGGTGCGGTTAAGGAGCTTACCTAACGCCAAGGTAAGGGACTTTCTACTGGACTCAATAACAAGAGTTAAGATGTATTGACTATATGGACTGAAATGTTATGTCTAGACTGAGTAGTGATGACGGTTATGCTGTGTGTTTGGGTGTGGACTGAAAGTTTAATGTATATTGTGCTTGACTGAATGAAATTTATATATGTATGTATGGATTGACGTGGACTTGTTGTCTAGCATATGTTGTGACTGTTGGGCTATTTATGTGGCTGACTGATGTAGTGATATGTTTCGACTGTCCTTGAGTGAAATTTGGATAATATGGTTGTTTGAGGTTAAAGGGGGAGCTTATGTGATAAGAAAATTTGACTGTATTGAGGATGATTTTAAAGAGGTTTAGAATGGACTGAGGGGATAAATTATTAGTTTCCTAGTGGATAGTTACCCTGCGGGTGTCCTTCGGGTTCATCCCCTTTATGTGCATCCTTCGGGAGCACTAGACTGATATGTGCATCCTTCGGGAGCACTAGACTGATACGTGCATCCTTCGGGAGCACTAGACTGATATGTGCATCCTACGGGATCACGAGACTGTGACTGTGCAGGGTACCCCATAGGAAGCTAATAATTTATTTTTCTCCTAACGAGACCAGTAGTGGGTCTCTTACTGAGTATATTAATACTCACCCTCTTTATGTTTAACTTTTCAGGCAAAGGTAACACGAGGGGCAGACCGACGAGGGACAAGAAAGACTAGTGAATAGCCATAGGGGACTGTCTTTAAACTGGTTTCGCTGACGGTTTGAAAATATTTTGATTTAACTAAGTCTACAAATAGTTAAATTTTTTGTAAACAGCATTTGAAATTTTGTATTTTTGAAATAGGGCCCGAATAAATTTTCCTTCGTTTTCTTACGATTTCAACTGAATCTTGCTATGTCTTTTGTCATCAAACGGTTTTGTGTCAAATTGACGACTTAGACGGTCAGTCCGAAAAGTCTGGGTCGTCACAGAACACATGCAATCTAATGATCTCGTTGAAATAATCTCATCAGCCGGTGAACCCAAAGGAACACACATGACATCGAACGGTAAGTGATCCCGTTAGACCACTTATAAAACGTGGCAATATAGACGTAATGGTGGTCCCATCGAATGCACACAGTTTTAAATCTGTGAAAGTTAGTTCTTCCAAGGGACACCATACATGTAGATACACATCCTAATAGCCAAAGTTAATAGAGACACTACAATTCAACTCATGTAGCAAACATCATAAACATGACATGAAATATCAATCATTAGTCCAAAATTATATATATATTCCATATAGCATGCATAATCATCATCATATATCAGCCATCAACTACAACATCACATTATGCATTTTAGTTTCCTCAATGCATAGTAATAAATACATGCAAGCTTTTAAACTAATTTTCAAGGTCCAATAATAGAATCTCTTTATTACCAGAGGGATTAACTAAAAATTACTCCCTAGTGATAGTCAAAACTTTCCCAATTAACTTAATATTAATCATAAAGGAAAAAAAATTCAGTATCTTAATGAGTAGAATTACAATTGGCTATTATCCAAAAATTCTTCCAAAATACTTATCCAAAAATTGGGGTTGAAACCAATTCAACCCTTAATTGGGAAAAATTATAAGATTTGTCCTTCCAAAATTTGCCTACTAACCTTTGAAGAAAAGAATCCGTCTTTAATCCAAAATTAATTTATTTAGAACAAAAAAAATTACCACTTGATGGGTATATCCAAAACCCATCAAATCTCAACAAAATGCATTAAAAAAAAAGGTTGGAATCCCCTGGAAAAGGACTGAAGTGACTTGGCTAGGAGAAGATGAGTGACTTCGCTTTGGAAGAAGGGAAAAACTCGTGCGGCTGGAAGGGACCGACATTACTACAAGAAAATTTGGGTCTTTCGATGTAGTAAATTATCGAAAAAGGATCTCTCAATCCATAAACTCAAGTGTCGGGTGAAGTGCGTCAGGAGAGGCCTTCCTAACGAAGTTTGTAGGTAGTGGTATTGCGAGTTCATAGAATTTTGACAACGGGATTTCACGGCATCAGAAGCTCATAGAACTCTTGATGTTGCACAATGTTGGGAGTTCGCCATATGTAGGCATCAAACATTTGTACAGAACTCCCCATGTAGTATGCGACATCAGAAGTTTCATTATTATTTTTTTAAAATACCTATTGATCCCAAATTAACTTCTAATGCAAATCAAAACATAGTATCAAATCTCAAGGTACCCAAACCAAACCATCGATCAGTTAGGTATAAAACTACAGACAATGCGAACCTAAAATAGACACTAAGTTAACAAGCTAGAATTTACACTAAGTTAACTAGTTCAGCCTAGAATTTACACCAAGTTAACAAGCAATACATACGATGTAAACCTTTAATCTTCAATACCCAAACAGTTTTACAAAATAATCAACAAACATCTCCAATTTGCTTATCTTAAACATCAAAATTTACTCACATGGTATTCATGAAAGACTTTATATTCTTATGTAAAGACTGAAACACAAGGATTACAATAACATGAAAGACTTTATATCTCTAGCTCTTATATGTATTCTTTATACTAAGTACTACAATCAACATGGGAACAAATTTTAATATTAGAAAAAACTCTTAGAAGAATGGTCCATCGCTAAACATTATAATATTCTAAAAATTTCATGTAATGACCGAACTCTTTATACTAAGTTGAGGTCATTACCTTAAAGATAAATGACAATTTTGACAATTTCTTGAAAAGAGGAAAACTAAATTTTCATTAAAACAACCATGAAAACATGTTGCATAGCTCGTTCTACAATTTTAAAGATAATAGAAATAAATAGATAAAAATGTTTAAGCTCAAAACACTGAAAATGAAAACAATGAAAAGCGGAAGCAGAACTATGTGCCCATATGACATGTCACGAATTCTTCCTATCGCTCGCCAGCTTTCCTCTATCTTTACCTTTGCTTGAAATGTTAAACATATAAAAGAATGAGTATAAACATATACTCAGTAAGGGATCCACTACTAGTCCCACTAGGTGTCTGTTAACTTTCCATTAGGATTTCGTAAGGAAATACCCCAAACTATTGTGCTCTCAAACACATGTTATCCAGTGATCCCATAGGAACATAGTTGAACTCTCTGTGAACCCGAAGGAAACACCTAAGAGAATAGGGTTGTAAGTGACCTCATTGGACAACTCATAAAAGTTAACCACACAGGCATAAGTCATACAGGCACAAGCCACACAGGCAAAAATAGGTGGTGATCCTGAGGGACACCCCTATGGGTACCACCCTAACAAACAAAGTTAACAGAACACTACAGTCCATAGCATGTAATATATCATTAACATCTTAACATGGCGTGAATATTAATCATAACTTCCTTATCACGTTATTAACATATCATGCTTCATAACGTATCAGTCATCTAAGTTATATCATATCTCAGTCATAACACATCAATCATAACACATTGTCATAACACATCCGTCATAACACCTCAGTCGTAACATATTAGATTATAGTCATAACATATCATCCCTGTCAGTGGTATTATTCCTTTTAGCACCATCAGCGCATAATGTACAATACATACAAGCTCTTTAATCTATTTTCAAAGGTCTAGTAGTAGAATTTTTTACCTGAGATTAGCTAAAAATATTCCTTTGCTGACAGTAAAAATTCTCCAAGCAGTTCAATCATAATTATAAAAGAAAATTTCAGTATCTTAATTAATAAAATTAACAATTGACTTTCATCCAAAAAATTTCCCAAATTAACTTACCCAAAGTTGAGGTTGAACCCAATTTAATCTTGATGGAAAAATTTGTCATTTGAATCTTCAAAATTTGTCAAAGGGACTTTCCAAAGGCATGCAACATAAGGTTATCTTAGTAAAGAAGATGAATAACCTGTTCTTTTTCAATTTCTTTTCAATTTAAGTACTCCAATGCGGTTTATAGACTCAAATAATAATATTTATCATTATTATTTCATTTTTTCTTTTAGGATACGTACTATTATTACTATTATTACTATTATTACTATTATTATTACTATTATTACTATTATTATTACTATTATTACTGTTATTACTGTTATTACTGTTATTATTGTTATTACTGTTATTATTGTTATTACTGTTAGTACTGTTACTACTACTATTACTACTACTGTTATTACTGTTATTACTACTGTTACTACTGTTATTACTGTTATTACTGTTGCTATTACTGTTATTACTGTTGTTATTACTGTTATTATTGTTATTATTACTGTTATTACTGTTATTACTGTTATTACTGTTATTACTGTTATTACTGTTATTAATGTTGTTATTATTGTTATTACTGTTGTTATTACTGTTATTACAAGCTTGAACGTAAAATAAAGTTCCAGATGAGTTGACGAACCTACTATTTGATTTGGAAGAAGACTCTCGAAAGATTAAGCCTAGCGAAGCGTGAACAAAAAAAGCTTTACTAAAGAAGAAAAGGCTAGAAGCGAAGATAAAGGAATCAGACTCCTAGTCCTCACCGCGGAGTGGGTTTTGTTGGAAGAAAAGACTCTCAAAAGGCTAGAAGCGAAGCGCATTTACCATACCTTAATAAGCAAGTCATAATCCCTTTAAAGCTTAAAGGTGACTTCTCAAAACCCACGTAGCGATGAGGACTAGTTTTCCACTATACTCACCAAAGGGGGCGAAGGAAAGGGTAGGACGAAGAGGATGTTTCATCATTCCCTTTCTGCTCTTTCCAGGATAAGTTTCAGTCTCCAGAGGTCTTGTAAGAAAGCCTTCGATGAGTACTTGAAGGAAAGGTAATATAAGGTTGCGAAATAAAGAAAAGGCAAGACTCCCAGACTTAGGTTCGAAGAAAGTCGACCAGCCGGGACAGATTTCTCGTGTAGTGGGTTAAGAGGGTTCATGCTCGACTACTATGTCCTCGGATAGGGATCAGTCTTTCATAGGCTGAGTAGGCTCTCCAGATCGAAAGAAGCAAATAGGAATTCGTCAAGGAAGTCTTCTCGCGATGAGGTAGACGCCTGAACTGGCCAAATTCTCTCTTTTGTGTAGGTAAAGAATTCTACAAAGGCCTGGCTACCATGCCATCCCGACTTCCTTCAACCTGTCGTGGATTCATGCCAAAGAAGGGGTCTCGCATCGAGGTAGTGGGTTCAGTACCAAGATCTTTGAATGACACCGAGCCGTAGCCCTGGCTGCTGAGAAAGTTGCCCACGGAGCGGGATCTACGCCTCATTAAAGGGGAGTCATAGCTTAGCATATTGCTAGGGGAAAGTATGAGATCCTTCGTCAGACACTGAAAGCAAAAGCTTTCGACCTGAATAGGGCCAAAGAAAGGGGATCAGAAGATAAAGAAGCAGGGGAAGAGTTCTATTATAATGAGAGAGTTTACGCCTCCTTCTCATTCCCTCTTTCCGAATAGGGTAGCGAGGCCAAAGGTATTCGTCCACCTCGGAGGATGACTCTCTCCCGTCTGGCAAACCCCGTAGGTCTCCTTCCGTCTTTAAAGAGAATGCCTGAAACGTAATTCAATCTCTCTCTATTTCAAGAAAGATTCCTGGAATACAGAGTAAAATCACAAATTGAGTCAGAAAGGAGACCAGTTAATTGAGTGAAACAGCTACCTGTCCGAAGGACTCAATTCCTTACCGCAGGTAGAGTAGAAAGGGTGCAAATTAGATGGTAATTGTACCAGACGATTGATACGCTTGCAAATATCCTACGCTTGATGAGTACAAACATACACAAGAAGGATAGGACACACCCACGGAGCGGGTGATTTCCAATGATATAAGGATGAGTTCATGGAAGTCAACGACGACCATTCTCACTGCTGGATTCAGAGAAATGCAAATGCTCCCAGCTCATAAACAAAGGCTAGGAAGATGCTCAGAATATGGAAGATTTCTTATCGCTTTTTCGCTGACGGAGAAAAAATGAACCGACGCAACTATCAATATCCCTGTCTTATGGAACCTTCAGACCAGTCAATCAATCCTCAATATTCTTTGCGCCTCCAATCCTTTAAAGTAGGAGTTTAAGATGAACCGAAAATCTCAATCGCTTGGCAATATTCTTTGCGCCTCTCTCACTCTCAAAGGCAATATTCTTTGCACCTATCGTAATCAGTCATGAAATCTTCGATGACTCTACCCTAAAGTTTGGAGAAGCTTAATATGTGACCATCTGGACCTTTTCTTTTTTGAAGATTTCCTGTGGCCTTTCTCAAATATGAAGTTGGCTTTCTTTTTAGTTTGCATGAGGGATGTCTTCGCTTCCTTCATACTCTACATCCGTTTCACTTCGAACCACCCTGATGTGCGTGGGTGGTTCTTCAGCCACGTTCACTAGTATTCTCTCTTAGTTGTCTCTTAGATTAGATGAGACGCCTTCGTCTTAGGCCTGCGGATGAAAGCTGACTTCACGCTTTCCCCCCAGCCCCTCGGGGGAGGAGAGGAAGACGAAGTTTAACCTTTCAGGATAAGCCTTTCTCAAATGGTAACTACAACCAATATGCACCAAAACGGGTAAAATAGTCCTCACATTCAAACTCTCTCACGGTTCAGAGGTCAATTCGACTAGGACCCTTCTTTTCCCTATGAGATTCATAACGGAGGATACTGGAAATGGAAGACAGACTAGGGAATTCGTAATCGTCAGAAAGTAGGGCTAAGGATATTCTTTCGGAGTAGCGGAAGCATAGTGTAGCGGATAGTCGTAAACTTCTTTTTTCTTGCTCTGGAGAAAGCAAGGTGCAAAGATCTATGGCCCATGTAGCGGTTCGAAGGACTATCCATATTAACTCTCCTTCTAGTGGACCTAAGGGATAGTCCGGAGGACGGAGGACGGATAAAGAAAGGATAAATAAAGGTGCAAAGAATATTGCGACTGTCCGCTATGCTACGGCTTCGCTTTCGCTCCAAAGGCGCAAAGAATTTGGGAAGAAGGCGTAAAGAATAGATTATGCTGAAGTCGCAAAGAATATTGCCCTATTAAATTATGCTGAAGGAGGAGTGGGCTTATGTTCATTGATTTCTTTCATGATCGGGAAAGGCGGGTGCACGGGAGGGCGGAGGCCTGGTGGCTGCATGATAGCGAAAGGACTTTATAGACTAGAAGGGAAAAAGGCATCCTTAATCTTGCTCTGAAATCAAAAGGCGAAAACTGGACGAAGGACAGGAGTGCAAGTGCAAGAAAGGACCTTTCTCATGATGTTCATATCCGATCCATTATGCGCCTCTGCATCTAGCATTGGGTAGACCTTATACAATAACTGTCCTAGCTCTACCATATCTTTTGTTTCATTTCTTCCGAAACAATCACAAACACTTTTTTTATTATGGATATACTACCAGAAACTCAATGCGTAATCTTAGCATTCAATGTGTATTCCTGAATAATCTCATTTTTCAATTATTCAACCATTTCATTTTACCATGTTCATTGTTAGTCAGATTAGTCAACATTTCTATGTTTCGATGCAACAACAAGATGTTATTTGTAACTAGTAGTTTTGTTGGGTTGTTAATTGGTCACATTTTATACATGAAATTGGTTGGATTGATATTAGTCTGGATACAACAAAATAATTCTATTATATCTAAGAAGTACATTAGATCTAATAAGTACCTTGTGTCAGAATTGAGAAATTCTATAGCTCCAATCTTTAGTATTATCTTATTTATTACCTGGGTCTACTATTTAGGCAGAATAGGGTCACCCATTCAACTGAAAAAAACCTTAAAAACCTAAAAAAACCTCAAAAACCTCAAAAAACCTCAAAAACGGAGGAAACGGAGGAAAGCGAGCCGCCGCCCCACTCCCTTCAGCCGTCCGTCGCACTCCAGATGAAGCCGAGAAGCTCCGTCCATCGCCTTCCTTCTCGACTTCATTCATTGCGTGCAGGTGAAGCCTCACTGTCACTCTCTTTTCTTTCTGCCAACCATTCGACCTTTGCACGTTTTGGGTCAAGCCTCACCGTCGTCAAGCTTGATCTCGCACCACCCTGATCTCGTTGTTGGCAAATGTCGAACGAACCCTCGTCTGACCAAGCCGATCTGAGCATCAACAAGTCGATTCTCCACCCTTCGTAAGTTGCACTCGTTCCAAGTGATTTCTTTCCACCACCGTGAGCCTCCATCTGTTCGTGAGCTAAGCCGCCTGTAGTCGAGCCTCTCTCCAAGCCTCACGCGTCCCTCTTCACCAAGCCACGTGAGCCACATGCTTCGACCGAGCCGATGCCTCCCTGCTTCGAGCCGACCCCTCATTCTTGAATCGTTTCCAAGCCACTTCCTTGCAGTCAGCCAAGTTTAGCAGATTCGTACTGTTGGTAAGCTTCTTTTATGGGTTTGGGTATACCCATCAAATCTTAAGTATTGGTTTGAGATCAATTCACAAATTGTTTAAGTTGAATTAATTGTTGTCTTGAAGGTTGAGATGGTAAATTGCTGGAGGATTTTAGCACTACAATTTTGTTCCATTCAAGGTTGTGTTTGGATTTAACCTCAGTGTGGTAAGTTGGGTTTTGGACACCTAAGAAAGTAAATGGGATGTTTAGTTGCCAAAAAAATTAATAATTATGATCTTGTTCATGTTTAGGACTGAATTATTTGGAAGTTACTGTCAGGAAAGGACTATATTTTAGCTAATCTCCAGGTAAGAGATTCCCTATTAGACCCCACATTTAAACTACATGCATGATTTATATTATGCATTAATGTAGTTAAGAGAGACATGTATGACTGAGATGTTATGACTTCGATACATTATGATTGAGGCATGCTATGGTTAGATAGGCTATGTTTGAGCTATGATTGGGTTATGTTTGACTGACTTATGATATTTATGATATGATATATTTGTAAAGGCTATGATGTTCTATTAGATTTACTGTTAGAGTCGTACCATATGGGTGTTCCTTGGGATCACCACCTGTTTATACCTGTGAGGCCAGTTTTATGTGTGATTCGACGGGATCACTTACAGCCCGACTCTCCTTTAGGGTGTTTCCTTCGGGATCACCGAGAGCCCAAATGCGTCCCTAGGGAATCACTAGATAGCGTGCCTTCGGGAGCACAATAGTTAGATGGTACCTTCTTACAGGACTCTAATAGAAATTTAACAGACATTTAGCGGGACTAATAGTGGGTCCCTTACTGAGTATAAATTTATACTCATTCTTTTCTATGTTTAATTTTACAGGCAAAGGTGAGGTAAAAACAACCTGGCGAATGACAAGTGGTTCACCATAGAGGGACAATATATGTTTTATTCCGCATTTATTATTTTCAGTATTCAATTTTCATAAAATTATTTTAGAACTCAGATTTACTTTTATTTTAAAGAGGGCCTGATCTAGTATTTTAAATAATATATTTATTTATTGTTTTCACACATTTTATTTATTGTTGATTTTAAATGAATATTTGAAACGTTTTCTTTAAATTCAGTATTTTCTTTTATTTTAAATAAAAAGTTTCTATTTGTTTTATTAGTAATGACTTCACCTCAGTATAAAGGGTTGGGTCGTTACACTCATTGCATAGGGTACACATGATCATCTCATCATTCATGTTAAATCCCATTCATTTATAAATCATATATATTTTAAAAACTGGGAAAACATAAGAATAATCATATAACTAAGAGTTTCCATAGAAATGCATTTAAGGAATTAAACTCATTAGAAATCCTTTTATTTTTTAAAATATTTTTAAAAAGAACCACTCACAATTCAATGAGCTTCCTTGTTTAACTCTATAGTCGAGAATTTTTTTACTCTTTCTTGCAACTCTTTATTTGATTCAAGCTCGTGAAGGATCTCTAAAAGTCTTTAAACTATCTGAATGCTTTCATAAGTAAGCTTCGGGTAAAAGCAGCTTCAAAATTACCAGCCTTTATCTATTTATAAGTCTCTCTGGTGGAGTCCCATGCCAAGATGATTATTACTTCTACTTGGCGGTGAGAATGGTCTAATGTCAGAATGCCACATGTCAGCACTTCTTTATCCTAAATTTTGATTGGGTGGAATATTTAATTATCATTTTCACAAAACCAAATAATTTTCATTAATTAACTAAAATTAACCCCGATAACTCAACATAATTAAATAAAAATTAAGATAATTAAATCCAAACTTACCTTAATTTTTTGGTGGTGTACCTTTCACTATTGTTATCTCCCTATTGCTTAAACTTTCACATCCCTTGCAAGAATTCAAATAGGCTTTTCGTCATAACTTAATTTCCCATTCAATTATAATGGCTCGCAATGCATAATTTCCCATTCAATTATAATGGCTCGCAATGCATGAGATGATCCCCTACAATATACCTTCATATTTTTTTTATGGTGAAAATAAAATAAGTTCCTTTATTAATGATAAATATCACCTTTCAATTTGAATTAGTAAAGCAATGTCTTCTTGCATAATATGGATTCCAAACATTCATGATCTGTATGTGAATAAGTCGAGTCACTTATTCTTTGGTCTATTAGTGAACTATCTCTAGAGGGATTTTGAAAGATGTTCCACTACAAATATTCTTATTATTGCTTTGACCCATATTCCCTATATTTTTCCACCGAGTTGTGCATTTCGTGTCATTGCCCTTCGTCCGACTTCGATTTGTCTAGATGTGATCCAAGCGGGTTCAAGTGCCTGAATATATAGCGTATCTCCCGAAGCAAATAACTATGAAGGTATTAACACAAAAATCTTAGTTAGCTAAAAAAATCTGAGCTTCGTCTTTCAAAGTTAGCTCAACTGAGCTAGCAAAGAGCTCGAAAATAGAGGAAGCTAACCATGCAGTCCAGTCACCTACGGAGATTGATTCTTATCTCTTTGTCTCAATCTGGAAGTCTAATGGATAGTCCTACAATATCCCTGTCTTATGGAGCCTTTGCTGCTTGGATCTGCTTGGAGCGATAACTACCCTGTAGCGGAGCGACTTAATCTATTTCCCAATAAAGAAAGGTGCAAATAATATTGCGAGAGGTCTCAGCCCACTCTTTGTTGTTACTATGGAGCCCTGAAGCACAAGGAGATTTTACTAGTTGGTGTCAATTAGGTGGTCTGTGGACTTTTGTTGCTCTCCATACGTAAACATGATATATGAGGAAATAAATTTGTAGTATTTCAAAATAGAAAATATATAAGAGATCGGGCGACGAATGTTTGAGATATAAAATCAATATATCTATCTGGATGTAGGTATCTATAAGGAATCATATAAAGGGTGCACCTTTACTTTAGATCTAAGTAATTCGAGGGCTAATGCTCAAATTAAAAAAACATAAAAAAAAATTATTAAAAATAGCAAAAGTACTAAAGACGAGGATACAACCAACCCAAATTTCACCAACTTTCGAATGCTCCAAATTTCACATTTTATTGGATCGATTTGGATGATTTTACCACTACTTCGTCGCTCTATTTTTCTGTTAAAGGTTGTGTTATCTATTCTTTTTTTGAACTCTGATTTGGGCAATTCAAATTGCGTTTGCATCAACATGCAATCATAAACTCCTTTTTTTTACTTTCCACCAAACCTACATTTTCATTTCTCAAACTAATTAAATTTAAGAGTAGATCAATATATAAGTTGAAATGTGCAACAACACAAGACTGTTATAAACATTAAGAGAAAATAATAATAATAACATTCCTTTGTAGAAAGTATTTACACCACACATATAGCATATTCGTTAGGCACAAAAATTTTATTCATTGGTCTAAATCTTCAAACATATGCAATATTTTTGTGAAAAATCTTACTGCCTCAATGATCTTGTTGTCATCATAAAAATAATAAATCAACAGTTTCATATTTTCAGTGGCATAGTAGCAAATTCAGGATTTAGATCAATTGTTTCTCATTCTCAAATCATTGACTCGAAAGCTTAAGCTCATCAATTTTGATAAATTTAAAAGTTTCATTACTCCACCTTGAGAATCAAATGATATCCTAAAAGTTTGACTGATATAATATGTTAAATCACTTATTGACCTAAATGCCAAATTTAACCAGTCATGGTAAATTTAAAAGGATCAATTTTAATTAATTGAATCCCTCATAGTTTAAGTCTAACTAAATTCTTGACTTTACCTCTGAAATACACAATAATTTATGTTTAGGTGATGAGTGTGGGACAAACCAATTAATAGCGGTTATTAGTGGTAATAACTATCAATTATAGCTTTTAATTTGAGAAGTGTGCTATCAGTTGATATCACTAACAACCACTATTAGCGATAACTTCTACCAATGATAGTCACTACAAGATAGACCAACTTTCTATTTGATAAATGTGCTACCAGTTGTTATAGTTAATTGCTATGATTGATGTGAGGACATAATCCGCAAAAAGGGATGCGAACAGAGAACAGGCGACGTGAAGAGAAAATCGTAAGTCCAAGTTTCTATCGCGTGAAGGTAAGTAACGTGAAGAACAACTGGCAAGAAGGAAGCATGCATTGGATGCGAGGAGTGAGGCATTTAGCAGCATATTGCGAGAAGAAGCTAGTATATGTATCCAAGAGAATAAGGCGAGGAAGTAGATGTCTTGTCAAGATGAATTGAACTCATTGTGGGAAAGTAAACGATGGTGACTTTTTAGGAAGAAAAAAGGACAGTCAGGCGATTTAAGAGTTTGGCTTCCCAAGGAGATAAGATGTGTGCCTCAAGGAAAAATCAAATTGTCGCTGACGGTTAGCCTACGTGTCAAGTTCAGGTTGGCTGCATGAAACAGAAAGTTAGTGAGGTGACACATGTAAAGCGCAAAAGTGACTCTTGGATGTGAAAGACCACTATAAATAGGGCTGAAAGCCAAAGGAGAAAGGTAAGTTTTGTCTAGAAGTGTTAGATTTTCTGATGAAAATGAGAAGAGAAAGTTTCAAATGTTGAACGGTCGGTTGAAGAAACCGTCAAACGAGAAGAGAAAGTCGAAAGCTGAGAAGGAAGAAGTTGAGGCTAAGTATCTTCTCTGACTGATAAAATACGATTTATAAGACTTGAGCCTGGTTGGTCCATGGACCAGATCCATTGGCTCAACACTATGGATTTGGATTATATTTAGTCTTTGGGCTCAATTAAGCTTATTTTTGGGCTTAATTGAATTTAGTTCAAGTAAATAGTATTTAATTGAGCCAAAATAATTAACTTGATCCAGCGGTTAAGATGAAAACATGTGGCATTATTAGAATTAGCCAATTTATGTTTTCAATTTTTAATTTGGGGCACATGTCATTTTTAATTAGTTTCAAATTCAATTACTTGCACTTTTTGTCATTAATTTAATAAATAATGTGGCAATCTGTGATTGGTCTCAAAAAATTTTATTCAACAGATGGCAAGGCTGAGGTTTTGAAGGAACAATCGGAATTCGATGATGAAAAGTTTAAAGTAATTTTCACTGTGATAGAAGGAGATGTGGTAAAGAAATATAAAAGCTTCAAGATCACTCATCATCCCGTACCAAAGGGTGCTCAACAATGTGTGGTTTACATATCTATAGAATATGAAAAATATGATTCTACCACACCCGATCCATACAATTACCTTTAATTAATTGCTAAAGCTATTAAGGATGCGGAAGCCCATCTTATTCATCATTAGTGCAAATTAAATAAAACCACTCTTCCATCCTTCTAATGGAAGCTCAATTGTTATGTTTGCCTTCTTCTTTTTCTATTTTTATTGTACATGGCCATTTATGGTCTTTAAAAAAAAAAAAAACAATAATAATAAAACATATATGACAATATTAATACCTTTGTCATCAACATATTCATACGTCAGTCATCAACATATCCATACCTCAGTCATCAACATAAATAACCATAACATTCACCTTAGTCTACAACGGCGCAACCATGATATCCCTTCCATTCGTAACAACACTACCATAGTTGTATATCCTTCATTTGGTTTACGCAACAATTTATCCATTTCAGCCACACTTTATCTAAGTAAAGTCTACGAGATTCCGACATGCCCACATCCTTATATTTGTACATATACATAACCAGACAGTCTTAGCATGCATTCAACCACAAGTCCACATTCAAACATACACATCATAATTGTTATCCCTACTCAGTACAACGGTACGATTTATGCAGCCAATACATCCAAATAATATTTATTGAGTCCAGTAGAAAGTCCCTTACTTCGCTTTTATGCAAGTTCTTCGATCGAGCAATTTCCACAATTACAACCTAGACATAAACAAACAGAAATCAACATATTTTCCAAGTAGCTCCAAGCATCTAAATCACCCATGTGAATTTAGCACTTACCCAGTTAGTGGAGGAACGAACCCACTCCAAAAGGATTTCGTTCGTCGACTTCAATCGGTACCTTCAATAATCAAACATTCCTACGATTGATTAAACCCAATAGTAGTGTTCATCATTATCCATGAAAACAACAAAATCCAAAATTTACTCTTACCACACACCAACCCAATACTTCACAGTAAGGCAGAAGCGTCTTCAAATAGGTGAAATCGATGTGGGTAAAACAAATTCAATTGATAACGGAGGTGGACGACAACGTGCAACCCACGGCTGGAAGATGGAGAACCGTCGGCGGAGATGGAGTCCGGCAACCGGCGTGAAGAGAGAAGGTCGGTCGGACGGAGAAGTGCGGCGGCGCGGATGGTTGGCGGATGGAGATGCGGCGGCTTGGGCTTCGGCTTCAGGTGAACCGAGAAGGGGAGACGCGGGGTGGGTTCGTCGGATGGAGATGCGGCGCGGAACCCCGACGCGGCTGGAAGGAAACGCGCGACGGTTGGAGTTCACGGACCTGGCGCCAGAAGAACGGATCTGAGGAGGGGGAGGGTTTTCGACCGGCGGATGAGGATTTGCACTGCAGACACGGCTTCGCGACGCACTGCTTCGCATACGGTCGGCCGCTTCACGAACAGAGTCGGGAGCGGAAGGAAAAAGACGCGCGGCGTGAGGACGTGCGGCTATCGGAAACGATCGGCTGGACGGCGTGTGCACGCGTGAGGGAGAGAGGGGGTTGGTGCACGCGTGAGGGAGAGAGGGGGGGGGGAAGAAAATTTTAATTTTCTCCCCTTTTTCATTTGGTTTATTTAATAAAATAATAATAATAATAATAATAATAATAATAATAATAATAAATATTTAATAATTAATAATAATTTTTTTTTTCTAAAGGCGTTACACAAGGCAACCATGGGGTGTACGAACTATATAGTGATAAGAAGTTGGCTTATGCGTTGAAATGATCATATAAAGCTTAGCGACCTGAGCAACAAGAACGAATCTGTATGTTCTCAGATGTTGTTGATACAATAATCAAATGTGAGGTAATGAGACTAAGCGTAGATAACGATTCGGGATCTTTGGTGAAAGGAATAACTATTAACCAATGTGTGTTTATGTAAAATTGTTATGTTATAAATGTGTTTAAGAATAAAGAAAGGTTTATGCGAGATGAAATGATTTGGTGTTATTTATAGAAAATGATGTTTATGAAAAGGTATTGCGAAAAGGATTTCATAAAACCTCACTAAGTCCTTTAAACTTACGTTTTAAAAATCTCATCTTCCAGGATCAGGCGTTTAGGCCAAGTAGAGAAGAAGGTTGAAGGATTTGTGGCGAGATGACTCTAGACGTTTTGGAAATAGTTAAACATTGGTTATTTGGTCAAAGTGTTGTAGTTATGTATCAAACGTCTGTTATTAATAAAGTATACATTTTGGTAGGTATTTATTATACTTACGTTTTAAAAATTCCATCTTCCACTGTTGCGTTTTGAGTTTTGTTGATAGTATACAAGGAGTTGAGAATAAGATTTTACGATAAGAAAATTTCAAGGTTGTAACAAACTCGTATCATATTCCTACTACTTCGGCATTATCGTCGTAGTACGATTTAGGGTGTGACAAGCTGCTATTGACAGCTTAGAGAACTCATAGGCTTTTAACTTAAAGTTTGCGCTTAGTTGGGATTCTTACCCTATATTTAGACTATCTCTCTTCACTTTTCCATTTTAAGCTGTAATTAGTTTATGTTTGTTCCAATTCCTCATATCTTCCTTTTTCTCCCTTGCTATATCTTTCTTTCTTCAATGAGGTTTTCTTTTCAAATTTATAGAAAAATCCCTGAAAACAAAATTGCTCAATATATAACCTATGTATCTTGTGCATTTCTGCTGCAAACAGGTTTGACTAAGGCCTATCTTTTGAGATATTTGAATTTGAAAATTGTCTAATGGATAAATCATGGATAATAGAGAATAGGGTGTTTTGAGAGTATGAATTAGGAGTGGAAACGTTCATTTTATTTGATATGTTGATAATTAATGGACTATATTCAAAATTATGTCATTTCTTGCAACAATCCAATAATAATAATATAAGATTTAAAAAAGTTTTGGTGAGAAAAATGAAGACATTATTTTAAAAAGGAAAACGAAAAGATAATATAATATAATATAGTATATTATTATTATTATTGTATTAAAATAATAATAATAATATAATATAATAAAATAATATCGTTTTGCGTGCCCACCCTTCTTCTTCTTCGTTTTCTCTCCAGCCGTCGTCACCACATGTCCCTTGCTCTCCATCAATTGAGCAGTCGTCGAACGCTCAATTGTGTTGCACGTTGAGTCACTGCCACATGTTTCTTTGTCCACGCCATTATCGCATCTTCGAAAACCTAGCCATTTTTCATCGCACGCGAAGTCTATCGCAAATCTGAGCCTTTCTTCCACCTCACACGTCTGGGGTATCTTTGTCAAGCAGGCGTTCCATTGTTCGCTGTCAGCTGAAGCCCGACTTGAAACCGATCTCCCTCTCAGTTGTGCGTTGAGCCGATGCGAGCAACTTACCGTTACCTAAACTTCTTAAATAAAATAAAATTATCTTGTATCCTTTAATTCCAAAATCAAATAAAATAAATATATACGTAAATATGTGAATTTAAAAATTGCATCAAAAAAATTAAAAATTAAAAGCAATACTTTTTTCATGAAATATTGTTGAGAGAGTGAAAGTTTGTTAGATAACAAGTGAGTGCTAGAAAATAAGGGAAGTTTATTTTAGGGGAGTTTACAAAAATTACAAAAAAAATTATGATAATAGAGCTCAATGTCACTTACATTTTCAAAATTGCAAAAATAGCAAATTTAAATGCAGATTACATTTTGATTACTGTCTGATTACCGTCATATTTATTAAATTTGCAATATAAAAAAAAAGGTGTTATGAGCTGTTTTTTTCAAAAAAAAAATTCATCTAATGCAATTTCCCTTTATCTTATATTGGTTTTTTTTTTCTCTTTTAAAAAATTATCTTTCTTTTAGGAAATCAAATTATCTTTCTTCTAGGAAATCAAATTATCTTCCTTTTAGGAAATCAAATTATATTCCATTTATAAAATCGAATTATATTCTTTTTAGAAAATCATTTGGGAAGAAAATTATTGATATTTGAAATAAAAAGTAATTTCTAAAAATAGGTTTTGAACGAAAGAGGTTAGAGTTATAGGGGGGGCCACAACCACTACACCAAAAACCAAATTTACTCCTAAAAGAGCATTATTTAATATATATTGTCATTTCAAACTTCAAAATTAATATTAAAATACAAAAACCGAGAATGTGGGGCGGGGCATGTGCCCTCCTGGCTCCTTAATAAATCTGGTTGGAGTTCAATTCTCCATTGACTTGGGTTTGGTCGTTGGACTTTAGTTCGATCAAGAAGCTGCTTAGGTAATGTTAATTAAGGTAAGGGACTTCTACTACTAGACTCTATGTCGAAGTTGCAATGTATTGACTCTCATCATCCTCTCCTTAGTTACCCCAATCCTCTTATGTATAGAGTCTTTAAACTAACTTAGTCGTTCATAAACTCTTTTCAGACGTTTGCCAGATCCTGCTTAAAACTTTACATGTGTAAATTTAATATTCAATCTAGCCATGCTTAAGTCCTTAATCTTACACGTTAACCCCTCTCAAATCAGATTTGACATTTTTTTTGCCAGACCTTGCTTCCCGCCTAACCCAAACCCCGAATAACTTCAACCACATAACATTTCTCGTGAATAACCTTAGTGCGTAGTTATATTTTTACTATAAGAAACCCTTCAATGTGAACTAACCAACTTTTACCACATAGAACTCTTATCGTGAAGTTAAACTCCAAGGCTTCCTCGCAGACTTCTTCACTGCGAAACACTTGGTTCTTCTCGCGAAGACCACCCAAAATGCCTAGTCTAACACTGTCAAAACTTTCACTTCTTAACTTATGAGAAAACTTTTCCTATTCTTATTGTACAACGTCTTTCGCGAACTACCCACTTAATCGCAAAAACGTATACTTAACCATAAAATATTTTCTCGCTTAATCCTTTCCACGAATTTATTCAAACACAAACTTCTTAATGCTTGGCCGAATTTTACTTTCTTACTCAAATTAGAAATGGGTCTCACATATATTACGTGCATTGGATGCCAAAAAAAATCTTGTAAAAAATCATTTAGATTTGGCTACCCAAATCTAAAAGATCAAATCAGAAAAGAATATAACAAATCTAAATGAACGATTTTCAAATATATTACGGATGTCAATTAATCACAGGGCATTTTTGGAATTTTTCATTATGAGCCTGTGGGCGTTTTCCATTTTCAAAATTGTTCTATGCGGTGTAAATATTTTGCCGCTTTGTTCTATTTTTGAAAAAATCCCTAGATTTTATCCCTAATTTTAAAATTAAAATTTGGGTTCGGAATTCAAATCAAATTAACTTGCATATATGATTTCCTTCTTTATCTCAAATTTAAATCGGAGTCATAAATCAAACTTTATCCCAAGATTGAGGCCTCCTATTTATCTCAAATTAAAATTGGTCATTCCAAATTTTTGTGCATATTCAAGACAAATTAGGGTGTGGTAGAAACCTCATCCTTATTTCAAATTAAAACTTGTTTATGTTCCAAAATTTATCCAAAAAATCAAATTTAAAGTTTTATCCTCAAATCGAATTAAATTGCGGATAAAACCTTGAAATTTTCTCAAATTAATTAAATTTTGGTCATATTCCAACCCTTATTTCAAATTTAAATCAAATTCATGTACTAAATTCATAGTTGAATTAATTTGATGTATCGAATTGAAAAAAAAATGCTCGTATTTTGACTTCAAATTTATCTTTTTCAAGATTCATCCACCCATATATGTGCATAAATTTCGAAAAGGGGCATTTGTTGAATAAGAAATTTTGGGACCAATCACAAATTGCCAGATCATTTACTAAATTAAGAATGAAAAATACAAATAATTGAATTTGACATTAATTAAAGAATTGACATGTGTCCAAAATTAAAATTGAAGACATAAATTGGTCAATTCTGATGATGCCACATGTTTTTATATGACCGTTGGATGATATTAATTATATTAATTTAATTAAATATTATTTACTTGAGCTAAAGTTCAATTAAGCCAACAAATAGGCTTAATTTAGCCAAAATGCTAAATATGACCCAAATCCATGTGGTTGAGCTCATGGGTTTGGTCCATGAACCAACTAGATTCAAGCCCAAAAACCAGAAGACTCCTTAACTCTTGAAGCCAACCACCCTCGAAGATTGAAGTTCCTTTGAAGATACAAACTTTATTTCAAGATTCCAAATTCAAGAACATCACGTGCTCCGCTTTCTCAAATCAAGCTTAAGCATCCAACCAAGAGAGAATCAGAGGATCCAATACTATAGATTGAACCACATCGCATCAAATCAACAGAATACAACATCAACACAAAGTTCAATTCCATAAACTTGTTTGGATTTATATGCTAAAACTCATAGATTGTAAATATAATCTATTGACCGTTATTACTAAAGTATTATTATTATAATTTCAATAAATGTTATTGATTATATTATTAGTTTTGTCTTAATAACCCAAATCCAATAAACTAACATCATAAGTTGTTTGATGAGTCTTGAACAATATGTAGAGACATACAAGGATCAATGTTCGAGATCAGCTTAAAGGGTCTATAGTATAGGGATAAGGCTAGGTTCCTTATCCTGGTAACACTATAGATACAACTCACTTTGTATTTGATACAAACGCAATGCTCCAGTGCGTTCGTGTAGTTGAAATATGAGTGAGGATATCCTATGCAATGAGTGTGCATAAGACCGGACCAATAAATAGTAACCATTATATGTAACTCCGTTAACTAGTTAGGTTTTTATTTCATTAGGATTACCTAGGTAACTTAGTCTTAATCTTGATTGTATTATGAACTCTTATTCGAAAAGGATTGTCCTTTGATTTGTATGGGTGAGAGTGGCCAGATCGCCAACTCAATAAGCTTATCATTTTGGGGACAAGATCGAGTGAGAAGCTGAAAAAATAATTACACAAGACGGAATTCACTCTTTTCCTACTTTCGAGTAAGTAGATGAGTGTTCCCTTAAATGGTGTCTCTAGGATTTGAACAAAGGGCCCTGCCGCCTCTCTATGGCACGAGAGGGTTTTCTGTTTATTGGTTGAACCATAAACAAGTTGTTCATTAGAGGAGCACTGATATTTAAGGATTAGGGGTAAAATGGTAATTTGACCCAGCTGGTGTTTCGAACACTCAACTAACTATTATTGGTCTATATTTGTGGACACATTAATATATCTACAGTAAGAAGAGTTCAGCTATGAGTCTTTAGTAGAGTGTTCACACAGTTAACGAATATTGATTAATGTTGTTAATGACTTTAGCCAATTAATATCAGATTGTTGTAGCTTCTGATTTGTAGGTCCATTAGGTTTCCTTCCTAGCTCGTAAAAGATAATGATATTTATTTATATTGGTTCTAATTTGAAATGTTCAAAATTACTTTGGGAATTAGTTTAATGTATAGTGAGACATTATAATATAAAGTTTATCGAACTTTATTGTCTAAATTTAGTTTTGGATATGATTCAAAATTAATTTATAAGAGATTGTATTTTTGAATGAGTTCAAATATTAATTTAATGTGAATTTGATTCATATTAAAATTATTGGTCATGAGAGAAACTTATATTTGAATATGATTCAAATTTCATTTAAGTTAAATATAAGATATTTATTTAGCTATTAATTAATTGGAGAATTATTAATTAATTGGAGAATTAATTAATTAATAGTTTAATTTATTTTATTTAATTAAATATGAATTAAAATTAATATTAAACTATAAGATATTGGAGAGATATTAGTTAAATAAGATTTAAATGAAATATTAATTAAATAAGATTTAGGAGAATTTTTAAAAATAGTAGATTTTACAAAATACTTACAACCTATAGCAAATTCTATCATTTGATAGTCATTGATGTGCTATAGTGATAGAATCCAAAATTTTGCTATAATTTGTAAATATTTTAATTTATTTTGCTATTTTTAAAAATGTTCCTAAGATTTAATTAATTATTAACTAATTGATTAATGGTTAATTAATTAGTTGATTTGAAATTTTTATTAATTTAATACTTTTTAAATTAATAGAATCTCATGATTTTTTCTACTCCCTCTCTTACTCCAAGAAGGAAAGAGAGTTATAAATATCTAGAAGAAAACAGTTTTCTTTAACGATTCAATCAACAAAAAAAAAAAAAAAAAATTCGTTTATGCAAAAGAGTTTCTCTAAAAAATCTCTAAACTTTTTTCATCGTAAATTGTTTCCACAAACCAATCTCATCCCAGAGGATAGGAAGGTCTCTGACGGGTGGTGTCCCAATTTGGAAATTTACTTTGTAGATTCAAAGACATAAACAAATAATAAGAAAACATGATTAGCCTGTAAGTTTTAATAAGAAAACTAGTTTCTTAATAATTTTTGCCAATGAACTGGTATTTTTGGATTTCCAAATTAAATTGAGAAATGGTTTTGTAAAATCTTTCGGTGTTAAAGGGCTTTTGTCCCATCAATTGGTATCATAACCATCTCAAATTTTAATTGGAAATTTTAAAATTTGCATTGATTAGGTGAGATTTTTTTGCATTATGAATGAGGTTTGCAAAATCGATGTTTTTTATTTTGGCACCTTAGATTTTAGTTTTTCATTAATTTGATTGATGTAAGGGCCTGTCGTTTTGGACATTTTAATTCTGTAATCGAGTTTCTAAGTTTATGTCGTTTGATGGCAAGAGTTGCTGTGAAGATGAGATTAAAAAAAAATCGAATCAAATATATATATTTTGCGTGTTTATTCTACCATGAATGGATTTTTGGTGCAATGGGTGTCAAATTTGGTTTATTTTGTTATTCAATCTATTATTAAATGTGATGTTTGATTAAATTAATTATATGCATAATGTATATCATATAATTTAAAATCACACCTTACACCTTAGGATTATAATTATCATGTATCATTCTTAAATATAAGTGTTATATTGTAGTTGCATGATTTTCTAAGCATGTTCATGCATTTTTATATATTATAAATATTATAATATATGATATTAATGCATGATTTTGAATTTCATGAGTTATTAAAAATATGTTGATATTATAAATATATGAAATTCGATAAACATGTTGCATAACATTACTTATTTAAATATATATAATTTGTTCTATTTAAATAAACGTCTTGGGTATGCTTGGTTGATTTTCATGATTTTTGTAATATAATTGTTATATTAATTAAGATGAAAATCAATTTGAATGATGTATGATTTAATATAATTATAATTGTTTAATATAATTGCTATACTAATATAATGTTATGTATGATGTATGATTTTTAAATTATAATTTGATTTGAATTAATTAAACCATAGTATGCATATTATAGGACAAATTAATTGATTTTATAATAGTTATAAAATTTGATAATTAGAAACCGTCAACTTATAATAAAGAGTTGCATGCAAACATATGATCTTAAGATTAATTTGATTTAATTTTAAATTGTTTAAAAATAAATAGACCTAAGATCACATTCATTCTAATAGGATTATAATTATGTCTTATTTAGTTTAATGAAACTAAGTAGGACCAATATGATTTAAGGTTATAAGGGAACTCCACTGGTAAAGTTCTGTCTAAGGCTGGAGATACTTAAGTTGACGGTTTACAGAACACCTGCAATCTGGAAACTGAGCAGGAACCGGCGTTGAATTAATCTTATTCCTATTACCATAAGATGCCACTAGGTAAATTAAATGGTTTAATACACCTAGAAACTTTAAGAGTAAATATAATTTAAGGTTATAAGGGAACTCTACCGATAAAGTTCTGTCAAAGGCTAGGGGTACTTAAGTTGACGGTTTATAGAACACTTCTTACCTGAAAACTGGCTCAGAATCGGTGTTGATTATCCTTATTCCTATTAAGCATGAGATGCCACTAGGTAAATTAAATTGTTTAATATACCTAGAAACTTTTAGAGTATTTTTTTTATAAAAATAGACTTAGATAGATTCATTTAGGCGAAATTTAGCTAAGTACAACAAACCCTAAACGAATAGAACATTTTAATGGGAGAAAAATGATATATATGATATATCAATTTTTAGCTCTCACGTCCCTAAGAGTTCACACGTGAGGTTCATACTAGACTTTGTGTCGCCCTTGAATGGTCTCTCGTTTGAAAGTGTTTCTATGAGTCAATAACAAGGTGAATAGGGGAAATGTTCATAGTAACTGGGAGAAGGACACGTGTCAACATATCTTACGGTCTTCTCCATTAGGTTGCACCGTGAGATTTCTATGATCCACTTGCGTGTTGTCCTAGAGCGACCATCCCTTCGGAGGGCCTGCTTATAGAAGTCAGAACAACACAAACTCCATAGTTAATCTTCAATAGTTGTCTTTCCTTTCGGTATCCTATTGAAACATACCTTTGGGATCTGAAAATGGTAAGGTTACACTTAGGTTAATACTCAATAGTTGTCTTTCCTTACGGTATGAATTATTTTGGTATTAGTTATTAGTTGAGATTATCTCAATTCAGGAGAGGAGTAGTTGATCACCCCTCGGTGGCTGTTCCTCAAAACTTTTAAAGTATCGTAGCCAAAGCTAAATCATTTGTTTGATTAGGGTTCTTTGATTGCTTCTTTTTGCTGAATTGATCGGATTATTTTATTTAATGTGTTAAGAAAAATATAACTAATACGATCAATTGATTGTTTCAACATGTCTTCTTCAATTATTCAACTGCTTAAAAATAAAAAATAATTGGTGAAAATTATGCTACGTGAAAGTCAAACCTGAATATGATTCTTGTTAATGATGATCTACACTTCATCTTAATGGAGGAATGCCCTCCTTTTCCTGCTCGTAATGCGTCTCAGAATGTCAGTGATGCATATAACTGTTGGACAAAGGCAAATGACAAGGCCTGCGTCTATCTCTTGTTTAGTATGTTTGACATACTAATCAAGAAACACAAGGCCATGATCACTGCACATCAGATCATGGACTCCCTCCAGAGATATTTAAGAAGAATAAAAAAGAAGGTAAATATGATTTACTTTTCTTAGAAACATGTTCAATGTAAAATGACTAAAATGTGTGGATACTTGATCCAGGAGCCACTAGCCATGTTTGCTATTCTTTAAAGGAAACTAGTTCCTTTAAGCAACTTGAGGAGAGTGAGATGACTTGAAGGATGGAATAGAAGATGTCATTTCAGCTCGTGCTGTGGAAGATGTTAGGTTGTCTTTCATAAATAGATTCATGTTTTTAGAAAACTTGTACATATAAGATTAAAAGGAATCTTATATCTATTTCTTGTCTTACTGAATAATCATATAATGTAACATTTTCTTTGAATGAAGCATTCAATTTCTAAGAATGGTGTACATATTGGTTTACCTAAGCTTGAAGACAACTTGTATGTATTAAGACCTAATGAAACAAAAGCAATATTAAATCATGAGATGTTTAAAACTGCTAATATTAAAAATAAAAGGCAATGAATTTCTCCTAATAACAAAACCTATCTTTGGCATTTAAGATTAGGTCACAGTAATCTCGATAGGATCGGAAAATTGATAAATAATCAACTTCTAAATGAGTTAGAAGATGATTCATTGCCTCCATGTGAATATTGTCTTGAATGAAAGATGACTAAATGACCTTTTACTGGAAAAGGTTATAGAGCCAAAGAGCCTCTATAACTTATACATTCAGATCTCTATGGTCCGATGAATGTAAAAGCTAGAGGAGGTTTTGAATACTTCATCTCTTTTATAGATGATTATTCAAGATATGGTTATTTATACTTAATGGGGCATAAGTCAGAAGCTCTTGAAAAGTTCAAGGAGTATAAGACTGAAGTTAAAAATCTATTAAGTAAAAAGATTAAAATACTTTGATCTGGTCGAGGCGGAGAGTGCATGGATTTGAGATTTCAAGAATATATGATAGAACATGGAATCCAATTCTAATTCTCAGCACCTGGTACATCTCAACAAAATAGTGTATCAGAAAAGAGAAATAGAATCTTGTTAGACATGGTTTATTCAATGATGAGCCATGCTCATTGCCTAGCTCGTCTTGGGGGTATGCAATGGAGACTGCAGTTCATATCTTGAACAATGTTCCCTCGAATAGTGTTTCTGAAACACCTTCCTAGTTATGGAGAGGACATAAACCTAGTTTAAGTCACTTCAGAATTTGGTGTTGTCCAACTCACGTGTTAGTGACAAATTTCAAGAAGTTGGAAAAACGTTCAAGGTTATGCCAATTTGTTGGCTACCCTAAAGAAATGATAGGTGGTCTATTATTTGATCCATAAGAAAACAAAGTGTTTATATCAAAAAATGCTACTTTTTTGGAAGAAGACCACATAAGAGATCATAAATCACAAAGCAAATCAGTATTAAGTGTAACGACCCAACTTTTCTAACTAAGTCGAAGTCATTAAATTTAACAAGACAACTTGATTGACACAAAGTATATTAAAATTCATTTGAAGTCATACGATCAAAGAAACAAACTCAAGTTTGGGCCCTGTTTCAATTAGCCAAAATTTTAAAAAAATACTGTTTACAAAACAACAATTCGTAAATGCAGTTCCTTTACAAAATTTTTAAACAACCTATATTAAGAAAAACAAGAAAACCATAAAGCGAAAGCATTTGAAGGACATTCCCCTATGGCAATCACGTCTCCTTCTTGTCCCTCGTCGGTCTACCTCCTTTGTTGCCTTTGCCTGACATAGTTAAACATAAGGGTGAGTATAAACAAACTCAGTAAGAGACCCACTACTGGTCCCGTTAGGGGAAAAATTAACTGTTAACTTCCTAATGGGGTACCCTGCACTGTCACAGTCTTGTGATCCCGTAGGATACACATTATCAGTCTAACGCCCCGAAGGACGCACATATCAGTCTAGTGTTCTGCAGAAACACATATCAATCCAATGCTCCCGAAGGATGCACAATAAGTGGTGATCCCGTAGGACACCTGCAAGGCACGCATCCCAATAGAAACTAACAATTTTCTCCTCAGTCTATTCTAAACATCTTATCAGTCAATCATAATACAGTCAAATTACCTCAACACCTAATCCCTTCACTTAACACACTAACAGTCAACTTATAGCATTTTAGCCCAAAGTCAGTCAGTAACATATCAACACATCAGTCAAATAAACTAAGTAATCATAACATCCCCTCAGTTCACTAGCACACAACCATACTTGGTATAACTTACACTCAGTCCATACGATAGCCAACAAGTTCACATCTACATATTATATAGGCAAAAATCCACAATTTGTAGTCATTTCAACATCCATATGTAAATATATATAGTTCCAGTCAAACACAACATACATTCAATCTCAAGTCTACTTCAAATTATACATATCATAACTGACATCCATTCTCAGTTTAGGAACAACATACAGTCAACATATTCTACTTTGTAGGTGAGTCCAGTAGTAGAAAATCCCTTACCTTTTCTAATATTTAAGCTCCTTTACCCCTCTCAAGTTCAACAAAGCAACCTAGACATAAGTAAACAGAGAGTCAATTAATTTTCAAATTAATTTCCTCCATCCAGTTCACCCCAAATGTGAATTGACAACTTACCCAAGCCGATGGAAAATCAAACTCCACCTTAAACCTTTTGGAAAGATATCAAGGATTCGCTCACTGATTCAATGTGTACCTTCAAGAATCAAGTAACAATTTAACTAATTAATCCAACCATAACACTTGAATTAGTTTTGAAACAACTACAACCCATAACTAAGAAACCAATAAAATGCACAATTTGTTCTTACCAAAGCATGAACCAATTGGTTCACGACTAGGCAGAAGTGGCGGCAGCAGCGAGAGTAAAGCGAACGGGAGCGTGAAATCAATCAGAATGTGGGTCAAATTTTAAACTTGCAGCTGAAAGAAGAAGCACGCGGCTACCTCACGGTCAGCCGACGAACAGACGCGACGGAGCAGATGGTTGACGAAAACGGAACAAAGACCCTCAGTTGGAAGACGGAGAGTCGCGGTGGCGCGAAACGGTTGATGAACGTCACTGCAGCACAGAACGATTGACGGACGTCGCGGCGACGCGAAACGTTTGGCGGATGACTTGTGTGAGCCGAGCGACGCAGATCTCCAAGCGATGCAACTAGCTAAAGACGATGTACGGTAATGAAGTGGCTCGGGCGGCTGCGGCGAACGAAAAAGAATGGAGGGGGCTAGGGCGAGAGAAGGGAAGAAGAAAAGAGAAGAAGGAAAAAGGGGGGGGGGGGGGGGGCAGGGGGAAGAAGAAAAAAAAAGATTTTTTTAATATAATAATAATAGTAATAAAATAAACAATAACTATTATTATTACTTCTAATTATCAATAACCAATTTTTTTCTTTTCCTTCAATCCTATAATATAACAACACCCAACTCAAAAATTTAAAATCTCTAAATAAATAAGGCAACTTAATTAAAATAAAGTACCTAGGATTCGGGGTGTTACATTTTTCCCTCCTTAAGAAACTTTCGTCCTCAAAAGTTCTAATCCTGGAATAGCTCTGGGTAACAAGCTCTCATATCATCTTCTCGCTCCCATGTTGATTCTTCAACTCGGTGACTCCGCCACAATACTTTTACTAATGTAATCCCTCTATTACGAAGCATCTTCACCTCTCTAGCGAGAATCTCAACTGGTTGCTCTACGTAGCTCAAATTCTCATCAATCTATAGTGGTTCATAGTCCACCACATACTTCCTGAACATCGAAACATGGAAAACATTATGAACTGCAGAGAGAGATGGTGGCAAAGCCAAACGAAATGCCACAACACCAATTCTCTCTAAAATCTCAAACTGTCCAACGAAACGAGGAATCAACTTTCCCCTCTTTTCAAAACGCATAACACCCTTCATAGGTGCTACCTTCAAGAATACCTTATCTCCCACATCAAACTCAAGGTCTTTCCGTCTCACATCAGCATAGCTTTTCTGTCCACTCTGCACTGTTTGCATACCTGCTCTAAGCTTCTGAATAGCCTCATTAGTAAACTGAACCAACTCAGAACCCATCAATCTTTGTTCACCAACCTCATTCCAACAAACAGGAGTTCTATAACATTTACCATACAAAGCCTCAATTGGTGCCATGCCAATAGTAGCCTGAAAGCTGTTATTATAAGTAAACTCCATCAAATGCAAGTGAGAGTCCCAACTACCTGGAAACTCTAATGTACAAGCTCGTAGCATATCCTCTAAAACTTGGTTCAAACGTTCAGTTTGACCATCAGTCTATGAATGAAAAGTTGTACTGAAATCTAACCTCGTGCCCATGGCAGTCTGAAGTCCTTTCCAAAACTTAGAAGTAAAACGTGCATCTCTGTCAAAAACAATTGATGCGGGCACTCCATAAAATCTCACAATCTCAGTCAAATATAACTGTGCTCACTTACTTGTAGTATAAGTGGTTTTGTTTGGGACAAAATGTGCCGATTTCATAAGTCTATCAACAACCACCCAAGTCACTATATAACCTTTCAGGGTTCTAGGCAGTCTGATAATAAAATCCATAGACACATCCTCTTACTTCCATTCAGTTGCAACAAACCAGCTGGTTTCTTTCTTGGTGCTTTAACCTGCTGGCACACCAAGCACTTACTAACAAAATCTACCACTTCTCTCTTCATATTACACCATCATTACACTCGTTCCAAACCCTGGTACAAAATCTCACAATCATAGTCATTTACTAACTCAAACCATCTTTACTATCTCATAATCAGCTTCTCCTGAGTGAAGAAGTATTTCAGACTCTTATGGTCAGTAAGGATTTGTATCTTCCCACAATACAAATAGTGTCTCCAAATTTTTAATGCAAAAATCACAACTGCCAATTCTAGTTCACAAGTAGTGTAGTTTTGCTTATGACTCTTCAATTAACTCGAAGCACAAACAACTACTTTAACTTGTTGAATCAGAACACTATCCAAACTCTTTTTTTTTTTTAAGAATCACTATAAATCACGAAACTCTCTGAACCATCACGTACGGTAAGCACCGGTGTAGTACAAGCTTCTGCTTAAGATTCTAAACACTATTCTCATAGGCTTTGTTCCAAACAAACGGAATCCCTTTCCTGGTTAACTGAGTCAATAGAGTAGTTATGCGAGAAAAGTCTTATACAAACTGTTGGTAATAACCTGCTAAACCCATAAAGCTACGAACCTCACTGATAATGAAAGGTTGAGACCAACAGTTAACAACTTTGATCTTTGTGGGGTCCACATAAATGTCATCTCTAGATACCACATGGCTTGGAAAAGATACTTGACCTCATCCAAAACTCTCATTTTGAAAACTTTGCATACAATTGTTGACTCGAAGAGCCTCTAAAACCATGCTAAATTGCACCTCATGAGCTATCTCTGTCTTGGAATAAACTATGATATCGTCAATAAATACAATCACAAAAGTGTCTAAGAAATCATTAAACACTCTGTTCATCAAGTTCATAAACACTGTTGGAGCATTTGTCAAACCAAAAGACATCACAACAAACTCATGATGCCCACATCTCAAACGAAAAGCTGCCTTAGGAATGTCATTGTCTCTAATTCTCAATAAGCGATAGCCTGAATGTAATTCAATCTTAGAGAACACATAGACTTATTGCAGCTGATCAGAAAAATCCTCATTCCTTGGTAAAAGATATTTTTTTTCTAAACAGACACCTTATTCAACTTTCTATAATCAAAACATAAGCACATTTACCCATCTTTCTTCTTAACAAACAATACTATTGCGCCTCAAGATGACACACTTGGTCGATTGAAGTCTTTGTCAAGCATTTCCTACAATTTCACTTTCAGATCTTTCAACTCTACTGGGCTATTTTGTATGAAGCTTTAGATATAGGAACGAGTCTAGTTCTATCTCAATAGCAAGACCAATTTCTGTATGGCGCGGTAATATTAGAAACTCTTCTAGAAAAAAAAAACATTAGAATACTCTTTCACCACTGATTCAGATAACAAAGAAACCTCGACTTCCCTGGTGTCTACCACACTAGTCAAAATACTTTAGGTATCTTGGCAAAACAACATACTAACCTTCATAGCTGGGATAACTTTTAATGGAACCATAGTTCCAACACCTTTGTACTCGAACTAACTTATAGAGAAAGGATTAGAAACTACCTCCTTGTTGAACAGTCTATGTTTGCATGGTAAACTACATTCTGTTTTTCAAACTCCAAACTAGTAACTTTTTATTCACGATACACTCAAAATAGTTTCTCAAAGTCAACTTAAGACAACTATGCTCTGAAGTTTTCCTTGTTCTTTCCTCAATACCTCCATTCTAAAAGCATTCATTGTGCTTGGAATAAAATTATCTTAACTATGTATTTAGTTTCCTTTAAAACCACCAACATAACTCATTTTTCATAGATTTTCAATCATAACACAGTAAATTACTCTGACAACATCAGATTTACCATCATAAGTCAGTCTACAAAACCTAAAACTTAGGCTCTGATACCATCTGTAACGCCCCAGGCCCAAGATTCAGACCAGGATTTAGAATTCAGATCTCCAACATTCCCCTGCATCCCCTATGACCTGGCAGCATCATCCTTACTATTCTTAAAGGCTTATTAGAGTGAAAGTTCTCCTCACAAACCAACACGAGTCCTTTCAGCATGCTTTGTCCTCACTCACATGCATCATAGGAAAATTCCCAGGAGGTCACCCAACATAGAATTACCCCAAGCTAAGCACGATTAACTTTGAAGTTCCTATGATCGAGCCACCGAAAAGGAAGGTGCACCTTGTTGGTATAGGTAGTCACATTTAATTTTTTTTAAGTCTTTCTTAACATTAATTTCATGTCCTCGGGATCTCTCTCATTCAGATGTGATACTGGTTCATTCATGTCTCCCTTCTAATCTCCGGCGTTACATGCCCACCAGCTTCCGCTTGGTTCGTCCCCGAACCACATCTTACTGGGAAAGGTTCTGCTCTGATACCAACTGTAACGACCCAACTTTTCTAACTAAGTCGAAGTCATTAATTTTGACAAGACAACTTGATTGCACAAAGTATATTAAAATTCGTTTGAAGTCATACGATCAAAGAAACAAACTCAAGTTGGGGCCCTGTTTCAGTCAGCCAAAATTTTAAAAAAATACTGTTTACAAAACAACAGTTCGTAAATGCAATTCCGTCACAAAATTTTTAAACAACCTCATATATTAAGAAAAACAAGAAAAACATAAAGCGGAAGCATTTGAAGGACATTCCCCTATGGCAATCACGTCTCATTCTTGTCCCTCGTCGGTCTACCTCCTTTGTTGCCTTTGCCTGAAATAGTTAAACATAAAAGGGTGAGTATAAACATACCCAGTAAGAGACCCACTACTGGTCCCGTTAGGAAAAAATTAATTGTTAACTTCCTAATGGGGTACCCTACACTGTCACAGTCTTGTGATCTCGTATGATACACATTATCAGTCTAACGCCCCGAAGGGCGCACATATCAGTCTAGTGTTCTGCAGAAACACATATCAGTCAAATGCTCCCGAAGGATGCACAATAAGTGGTGATCCCGTAGGACACCTGCAAGGCACACATCCCAATAGAAACTAACAATTTTCCCCTCAGTCTATTCTAAACATCTTATCAGTTAATCATAATATAGTCAAATTACCTCAACACCTAATCCCTTCACTTAACACCCTAACAGTCCACTTATAGCATTTTAGCCCAAAGTCAGTCAGTAACATATCAACACGTCAGTCATAAACTAAGTAATCATAACATCCCCTCAGTTCACTAGCACACAGCCATACTTGGTATAACTTACACCAAGTTCATACGACAACCAACAAGTTCATTTGAAGGAAAAAGGGGGGGGGGATCGCGTGCGTGAAGAAGAAAAAAAAAAGATTTTTTTTAATATAATAATAATAATAAAATAAACAATAACTATTATTATTACTTCTAATTATCAATAACCAATTTTTTTTCTTTTCCTTCAATCCTATAATATAACAACACCCAACTCAAAAATTTAAAATCTCTAAATAAATAAGGCAACTTAATTAAAATAAAGTACCTTAGGATTCGGGGTGTTACATTCTTCCCTCTTTAAGAAACTTTCATCCTCGAAAGTTATAATCCTGGAAGGGTATTTCTAATTAAGTGAAGCTATTGATGAATCAACAAGGGTTGTGATGAAGCTGGTCCCTAATCAAGAGTTGATGAAATCAACACATCATGTCAGTCTCATCCTTCTCAATCGTTGAGAATGCCTCAATGCAGTGGGAGGATTGTATCACAACCTAACTGTTATTTGGGTTTAATGAAAACTCAGGTTGTCATTTCAGATGATGGCGTTGAAGATCCATTGTCCTATAAACATGCAATGAATGATGTAGACAAGAACCAATGGGTCAAAGCGATAAACCTTGAAATGGAGTCTACGTACTTTTATTCAGTACGAGAGCTTATAGAGACCTTCAAAGCTAGACTTGTAGAAAAGGGGTATACCAAAAGGAAAGGGGTTGACTATGAGGAAACTTCTTCCCCTGTTGCTATGTTAAAGTCTATAAGGATTCTATTGTCCATAGCCACTTTTAATGATTTTGAAATGGGACAAATGGATGTCACGACTGTTTTTCTAAATGACAATCTTGAAGAGAGTATCTTTCTGTCTCAGTCTGAGGGGTTCATAACCCATGGTCAGGACCAAAAATTTTGCAAGTTGAATCAATCCATTTATGGGTGGAAACAAACATCTAGATCTTGGAACATTAAATTTGATACTGTGATCAAATCTTACTGTTTTGACCAAAACATTGATGAACCTTGTGTATACAAGAAAATCAACAAAGGTAAAGTAGCTTTCCTAGTACTTTATGTGGATGATATCCTTCTCATTGGGAACGATGTAGGATACCTTACTGACGTTAAAACTTAACTAGCAGTCCAATTCCAAATGAAAGATTTGGGAGAGACAGAATATGTTCTTAGGCTCCAAATCATAAGGGACCGTAAGAACAAAATGCTAGCACTGTCTTAGGCAACCTATATCGACAAAATACTGGTTCCTTATTCGATGCAAAACTTTAAGGATTTATTACCTTTCAGACACGGGGTTCACTTGTCTAAGGAACAATGTCCTAAGACACCTCAAGAAGTTGAGGATATGAGACGTATTCCCTATGCCCCAGCTGTGGACAACTTAATGTATACTATGCTCTGCACTAGGCCAGACATTTGTTATGCAGTAGGAATAGTCAGTAGATATCAGTCCAACCCAGGGTTAGACCACTCGATGACGCTTAAAAATATTCCCAAGTATCTTAGGAGAACAAGAGACTACATGCTTGTGTATGAAGCTAAGGATTTGATCCTTACAGGATACATTGACTCCGATTTTGAAACCGATAAGGATTCCAGAAAATCCACGTCGAGATTAGTATTCACCCTACACAGAAAAGTTGTGGTATGGCGTAGCATCAAGCAAGGATGCATTGTAGACTCTACTATGGAGGCTGAGTATGTCGCTGCTTGTGAAGAAGCAAAAGAAGCAGTTTGGCTCAGGAAGTTCCTGCATGATTTTAAAGTTGTTCCAAACATGAACATGCCTATTACTTTATATTGTGATAATAGTAGAGCATATTGCTGATCCATTTACAAAGACTCTCACGGCTAAAGTGTTCGAGGGTCATCTAGAAAGTCTAGGTTAGCGTGTTATGTACATTTGGTAAGCTAGGGCAAGTGGGAGGTGTAATGGGTATGAGGATGCCCTAGTTTATTGTATTTGTATATATACGTTTTATGTAATATACTTGTACATTTTACCATTTCCAATGTCAGAGGATTAAGTTTTTATGTACATCTCATAGAGTCTAGAGTTTTATTCCAAGTGAGAGTTTGTTGGGATTTATGTCCTGAAACTCATAGATTGTAAATATAATCCATTGACTGTTATTAATAAAGTGTTATTATTATAATTCCAATAAATGTTATTGATTATATTATTACTTTTGTCTTAATAACACAAATTCAATAAACTAACATCCTAAGTTGTTTGATGAGTCTTGAACAATATGTATAGACTACAAAGATGAATGTTCGAGATCAGCTTAAAGAGTCTATAGTATAGGGATAAGGTTGGGTACCTTATCCTGGTAACACTATGAATATGGCTCAATTTGTATTTGATATAAACGCAATGATCCAACGTGTTTGTGTAGTTGACATGCGAGTGAAGGTATCCTATGGAATGAGTTTGCATAAGATCGAACTATGAAATAATAACCATTTGATGTAACTTCGTTAACTAGTTAGGTTTCTATTTCATTAGGATAATCTAGGTAACTTAGTCTTAGTTCTAAGTGTATTATGAGCTCCTGTTGGTGAGGATTGTCCTTTGATTTGTACGGGTGAAAGTGTCCAAATCGCCAACTCAATAAACTTACCATTTTGGGGACAAGACCGAGTCGGAAGATGGGAACATAATTACACAAGATATAATTCACTACTTTCCTACTTTAGAATAAGTAGATTAGTGTTCCTTTAAATGGTGTCTCCGGGACTTGAACAAAAGGCCGTATTGTCTCTCTATGGCACCAGAGGAATTTTTGTTTATTGGTTGGACCATAAACAAGTTGTTCATTAGAGGAGCACTGATATTTAAGGATTAGACGTAACCTAGAGGTAAAACGGTAATTTGATCCAGTTAGTGTTACGAACACTTGTGAAGGAGTAAATTGTTGTTCTTTGTCTATATCGATGGACACAAAAATATATCTACAATGAGAAGAATTCAACAGTGAGTCTTTAGTGAAGTGTACACATAGTTAACGAATATTGATTAATGTGATTAATGAGTTTAACCAATTAATCTCATATCGTTGTAGCTTCTGATCTGTAGGTTCATTAGGTTTTTTTCTTTGCTCGTAAAGGGTAATGAGATTTATTTATATTGGTTCTAATTTGAAATGTTCAAAATTACTTTCGGAATTAGTTTAATGTATAGTGATACATTATAATATAAAGTTTATCAAACTTCATTATATAAATTTAATTTTGGATATGATTCAAAATTATTTTAGGAGAGATAAAATATTTGAATGAGTTCAAATAGTAATTTAATGTGAAGATTCATTTTTAAATTATTGGTTATGAGAGAAACTTATATTTGAATAATGATTCAAATTTAATTTAAGTTAAATATAAGATAATTAATTTAGCTATTAATTAATTTACGAATTAATTAATACTTTAGTTTTATTTTATTTAATTAAATCTGATTTAATTAAATTAATATAAAACTATAAAATATTGGAGACATGTTAGTTAAATAAGATTTAGGGAAATTTTAAAAAATAGGAAATTTAATAAAATACTTACAACCTATAGCAAATTCTATCATTGATAGTCGTCATTGATATGCTAGAGTGATAGAAGACTAGTAGGGATAGAATCCAAAAATTTGCTATATCTTGTAAATATTTTAATTTATTTTGCTATTTTTAAAAACTCCCCTAAGATTTAAATGAAATATTAATTAAATAAGATTTAATTAATTACTAACTAATTGATTAATTGTTAATTAATTAGTTCATTTGAAATTTCTATTAATTTAATATTTTTTAAATTAATAGAATCTCATGATTCTCTCCTACTCCCTATCCTATCTCAAGAAGGAAAGAGAGTTATAAATATCTAGAAGAAAACAATTTTCTTTTTCCAACTCAAATTCTTCTCATAAACAAATCTCATTCAAGATGATAGAAAAGTCTTCGACGGGTGGTATCTCAATTTGGAGATTTACTTTCTTGATTCAAAGACATAAATAAGTAATTAGAAAACATGCTTTAGTCTTTAAGTCTTTATAAGAAAACTAGTTTTTTAATTATTTTTGTCAATGTACTGTTATTTTGGGATTTTCAAATTAAATTGAGGAATGATTCTGTAAAATCTTCCGCTGCCAAAGAGCTTTTATTCCTTCAAAACTAAATTTCTCCGAAAATCTTGTGTGAACAGTTAGATAAGGCCTAAACTACGACTATGTGTACCTAACAATTATTTCTGTTTTGCCAAATTATGATTTATGAACGAGTATTTGAATTTCTTTTATTAAAGATTTAGCTTTTCCTATTTTCCTTTTCAAATGAAAGTTTTGGTATTTATTTTAAAGTAATAACCTCGACTTTGTATAAGAAGTTAGATCATTACAATAAGAAAGTAGAGAAAGGCGCAACCACTATTTTGTTGAAATAAAATTCTTCAAACATATTAATAGTGTTAAATATCATGGATAAACATGTACCTCCTTAGAAGATGTTTATTTCAACTAAGGAAATTAAAATGTCAGCTTATGTTTGAGTTGAGGATTTTGAAAGTCCACACCGAAAAGATTTAGCAGAATGGACGGTAGCAGAGTACACCAGACAAGGCATCAATTGAAATTTAGTAGTGTGGTAAAGTGTGCATGAGTCGTAGATCGTATCTGGAGTCAGCTACCGTTTTATCTTGACAGCTATGGATGAAAACGATAATGAGCGAAACTATGAGATGGTTGTCTGGGAGAAAACATGGGAGCAATTCAGTAAACTCATTTCCATGCAACTTGATCTCTTGACATGATGAACAGAATCAAGCAATACTTGTTGCATTTATACATACATATATTTATATGTTAAAGTTGAGTAAGTTAAGTTTGTAATAATGGTTTGTGTTTGGAGGTAGAGTTGAGTTGGTTGGATTTAATTAAGAAGTTTGTGAGGTGAGTCTACCCGTTGGATTGAGTTAAGAATATTTGATGCATTTTCTTGTGACCTTAAAAAACACATTTTATGTTTATTGTTTTATTTTTTCTTTTTATAATAAATAAATAGAAATATATTAAGAATAACAAATATTGTTAAAATTTAAATAAATAAACAAAGAAAAGAGAGTAATTATAATAGGTAGTGATTTTAGAAATAATATAAAGACCCAAGTTTTCTACTAAGTTGAGGTCATTACTATTTAAATAAATATAGATTCTTTTTATTTAAAATAAAAGAAAATACTAAATTTAAAGAAAACGTTTCAATTATTAATTTAAAATCAATAATAAAATATATAAAGAAAGAATATAATAAATAAATAAATAGAAAGAATATAATAAATAAATAAATAAATAAAATACTAAATAAAACACTAATTCGGGCTCAAATCAAAATAAAAGGAAATATTTGAAAGTACTCATAGTTACGAAAATAAAATATTGAAACATAAAATGCGGAAGAAGACTTAAGTTGTTCCCTATAGTGAATCACGATCATTTCTTATCATTCGTCAGTTTGCCTTTACCTCTGCCTTTGCCTGAAAATTTGTGACGACCCAGACTTTTCGACCTTGTCTAAGTCGTTACGTTTACTCAAAACCGTTTGTTGACAAAAGACATAGCAAGATTCAGTTGAAACCGTAAGAAAACGAAACAAAATTTTAATCGGGCCCTATTTCCAAAATACAAAATTTCAAATGCTGTTTACAAAAAAAAAAAAAAAAAGTTTAACTATTCGTAAACTTAGTTAAATCAAAATATTTTCAAACCGTCAGCAGAAGCAATTAGAAGACAGTCCCATAAGGCAAATCACGATTTCTTCTTGTCCCTCGTCGGTCTGCCCCTCGTGTTACCTTTGCCTGAAAAGTTAAACATAAAAATGGTGAGTATTAATATACTCAGTAAGAGACCCACTACTGGTCCCGTTAGGAGAAAAATAAATTATTAGCATCCTATGGTGTACCCTGCACAGTCACAGTCTTGTGATCCCGTAAGATGCACATATCAGTCTAGTGATCCCGAAGGATGCACATATCAGTCTAGTGCTCCAGAAGGATGCCCATATCAGTCTAGTGCTCCCGAAGGATGCACATATCAGTCTAGTGCTTCCGAAGGATGCACATAACAGTCTAGTGCTCCCGATGGATGCACATATCAGTCTAGTGCTCCCGAAGGATGCACATAACAGTCTAGTGCTCCCGAAGGATGCACATATCAGTCTAGTGCTCCCGA